>JANIJG010018839.1:54634-72236 GCA_024611175.1 Megaceryle torquata
ACACAGTACTCCAAATGAGGTCTCACCAGGGCAGAGTAGAGGGGCAGGAGAACCTCTATAGACCTACTAGCCACACCCCTTTTAATACACCCCAGAATGGCATTGGTCCCCTTAGTCACAAGAGCACATTGCTGGCTCACGGTCAGCCTCCCATCAGCTAGGACCCCCAGATCCTTTTCCCCTTCACCTCCTTCCAACAGGTCAGTCCCCAACCTGTACTGATACCTGAGGTTGTTCCTTCCCAGATGTAAGACTCTACACTTGCCCTTGTTAAATTTAATCAAATTTGTTCCCACCCAACCCTCCAGCCTGTCCAAGTCTCACTGAATGGCAGTGCAGCCTGCTGGTCTGTCAGCCACTCCACCCAGCTTGGTGTCATCAGCAAACTTGCTGACAACGCACTCTGTGCCCTCACCCAGGTCACTGATGAATATGTTGAACAGAACTGGTCCGAGCACCGACCCTTGTGGGACCCCACTAGTTACAGACCTCCAACTAGACTCCATCCCACTGACCACAAACAGTTTTGGATCTTAAACCAGTTCAAGCAGAGAAAGTTAAAAATGGACTTCAGCAACAGTTACTTAACACCACTGACTAGCTTTGAGACAAGACCTAAATTTAACTATTGACAAGTTTAAAGGTTATTGTTAACTTCTTACCAAAGCAGCTCTCTAATTCTAATATGCTTCTCCAACACTGGACTTCAGAAATTCAAGAATTCAATTTTATAAATTAACTGTCTGCAGAATTGAGTAATATTTTATGAGCACGTGGACTAAAATGTACATATAACTTTCTACTCTTTGAAAGTAATGAGCATTTTTCAAGCTGTTGAGGTTATGACAGACTGAAACATCCCATCTGTTTAACACAGCAACATAATTTTATGATGCTGTGATTTATCAAGTTATCTAGTAGAAAGGAGTACTTTTCTTTAAATTTTGCACAGAGAACAACTTGTGTCATCAATGGAAATTTAACACATTTTGTGAACATATTGGGTTACTCCATTTTTCTTAAGTAATCATAAATTTTAATTCCAATATTCACTTCCCCCAACACTGTGTTTCTTCAGTTAGTTTTTTCTTATTTTCACAAGTGACAATCTGCTTTGAAAAGATCCCTATTCTTTGACCTTGACAGATGTTTAGGCTCTTGTAAGCTTTTCTTCTCATCTCTCTTCATAAAAGCATATATAAAGTAAAACCTCTATCAGCATTTCTGATCAATGTTTAAAACTGTTCTTCCTATCTGAAATGCAGGGATGACACTGAATTACAAAGCACCATGTTGTTTATGAAAATATAATAGAATCCTTGTCAAATTTTATCATGTACAGTTCCATCTGCAATCTTTTCTAAATAAGCTCATTAAAAGTAAGCTTACTGGTTCATTAGAAAAGCACTGATGAATTATGTAGCTGTGCTTAGCAAAAATTAGGCTTTAATTAGGCCTCCTCTGACAAAACACAGCCAGAAACATAAAACCAACAACACATCTAAAACATTCCAGAGGTGTTTCTCCTCTGTGTCGTTTCATGAAACATGTCAGTTTGTTGAGCTAATGATGCTGCTTACAACATACTTAAGAACAGCTCTCAGTAATCGCTGTTCAAACCTCCCCAGTCCTGCTGAGCAGGCGAACATCTCTCCAGAAAACAAGTGTGTTGGGAAGATCAAGGAGCACCCTGCTGCTTGGGCCTGAAAGTGTTTCTGGAGATAAAAGCAATAAATAATTGAAGACACTTTTCAAAATGTAACAAGAACTCCTGAATTAAGAGTTTTCAAAAAACTAGGATATGCTTATCCCCCACACTATTACAGTACTTACCAGATGTGAGAAAGCTCTGGGATGGGCAGTTTTGATTTTGTGAAGAAATTCTTTGCCACGGAACCTGTTGGGAAACCACGTCATCTCAGCCACTGGAAATTAATTCTCCAATTATTTCCTTTTGGCCAGGGCTGCCATGCCAGAAGGAGCTGGTTACTTTATGTCCGAAAGATGCTCAGATTAATGGGATGCTAATACAGCTGTGGGACCATTTGTCTCTTACTAAGTGACAGAGAAAGCCAGACAGAGCTGTTGACCTCATTTCCCCATTCTCTCCATAGGGGAAAAATAAAGGAAAGCACACGTTAGTACTAGTGATTCTAACCAGCATAATTAGTATGCCACCAATGATGAAATAACAGATGCTAATGACTCTGCCTCACCCAGAAGCCACGTGTGTGGCAGTACAGTGCCACTGGATCTGCACTGCTCTCCCAAAAAGCTGCTTACTTTTCCCTGCAGTAGCTCAAATTTTATTAATTAACAAATATAGAAATAAGCAGCCCAGGAGATTCAGATAGCACGTAGCTCCTGTCCTGTTGCAGGCATCCTCACTAACCCTGCCGCAACAAACCTTCTCATTCTTCTCCTGGTTAAGAAATCCACTTCTTCACCCTGCCATATACAACAGGCTATTGGGGGTACCCTGGAAACCCTTCCTTGATACACGCTCACAAACATAAGGCAACAAAGCACAGCCTTCTAAGTTTATACTCCTCTTTTCCTTGGGCTTTCAGGTCAGATCACCCACTGCAGTACATAAGAAAAGCTGTAACTGGCACAGGTCCACAACTTCACCTAGTGCAACACATCCTCCCCAACAGTGGATGTCAAAGCCACATAATAATAAAATAGCTCCATAATATCCCCCAACCTCTGATCCCCTGTCATTCAGGACCTTTCTCAACCAGGGATAGCACTGAAACATTCAGTAACTTCTGACATTTTTTCAATCACAGATTTCTGAAGTAACTTCTTAAACCCTGCGGCAAGGACTTCTACAGCTTAATTATTTTAGGTTGTTGTAGAAGATCAAATTTATCATTTATAAACAGTAATTTTGAATGTGCAAGGACTGCCTGAAACACAGTAACACAGCAGGGCTCAGTAAAACCACCTCAGTTTAAAATCTGTGACACCTTCCTTGCCAGACAACTGTTTATACCCACAGCAACTCCTCCCACAAGCAGCCTGATCCTCCTGTTCAGGATGGAAATACAATTTCAATATGCTGTTAACAATACTTTTACCACATATGTGCTCTCCAGGATTTGCTCTTAACTTAATAAGAGCAATAATTAATTGCTCTTAATAAAAAAAAAAAGGTTGAGCTCCCAGTCCCTCAGAGCCATATACAGGTATGACCAAAGGAGAGTTAACTGTGTGCTTCACTTCCATCAGATGGATGCTGCCACATTTCTGCTGGGAAAGCAAACACAGCCCTAAGGGGTTTTAATTTCAGCTCAATATACACTGCAGGTGTGATCCACAAATACAGTGGATGAAATACAGAGAGCTCATTTTAATTTTCCCTGAATCATCAACACTTCTCCCTCAGATGTCACTATTTTTCTAAAATCAGCTTATTTAGGAAAAAAGGATAATAATCACAGTATTGGTTTGCTCTTTGACTTGTCTGCCTATAAGAAGAAAACACAACTATTTCACTTCAGAGAGAAAAAAGAATTAATTCATCTACGTAACCCTTCCCACCATTTAGCCTGGTCCCTCTACTTGACACACATGCTGTTTAGTAAAAATTACCTGAAATAAAGGAGTTCAGGTCAGGTTGCAGGGACCTGAACTGGTTGATGTAGTAGTCTCGTTGCTCCTCTGTTATCCTCCAAGGGTCATCAGAGTAATGGGCACTGCTATCCTGCTGCTCCCGCTCCACTGAAAGAGACTGAAGGGAGGGGCATTGGCACCAGCCACAGGCAGGGGGGCCAGAAAGGCACTGGGGTCCTCAAGGAATCAGATACAATCTCTTCAATTAGCAGACATATTTTAAAATAAAACAAGAAGGAGAAATGGCCACGCTAATTACCATCCCACTGCTAATCTGGCTGAGGCTAACACTAGGTATCTTTACCCAGGCAATTAAAGGAAGTTTTACATTACCAAAGCTAAAAGAAAGATGATATCTACTACTGCTGACCACAAAAAGGAAAGTCCAAGTCATACTTTATTACCTCTGGATTCATTTTAGGGGTTCATTTTGGCCTCCATGCATTACAACCCTGGACTGCACACTGTACACCTGAAATGGATGGAACCAGTAAAGGACCTAAAGCTCTATTTATGCAGCATGATGCATGAAAATTTAGCTTTGCTAAGAAACTATATTTAGTCTAGGAGTGGTGCTACAGACCTATACTGCTTCTGGACCCTCTGCTTATCCCAGTAACTCAGCACACATTATGCCAGTCTAGGGAGACATGCAAATTTCTAGAGACCTCCTCAAAGTTCTGTCACTTTCCATGGTTTAGGTAAAAATCCTATTTCAGGAAAAATAATATTCTGGAAGAGAAAGGCATTTTATCCATTTATGTTTTGCTTTCTGACTGACTTATTCAAGGGAGGTTGGGTGGTGGTGTCTAGAAGAGGACTACAAGCACAATTAGTGCCTTTGTTAAACCTGAATGACTTCATATTCAAGATTTAAGCCTGGATAACAACACTCTTTAAAAAAGAGGGAAGGCAACAATGAAAAATAATCAGGCTCCAATCAGCTCCACAACCCTTTCTCTGACATATCTGCCCATTTCCTAAGAATCAAACACAAAACAATGGTTCTGAAATACATCAAAAGATCCCTGAAACAAGCAACATCATAAAGCTGTAAATTAATTTTCATTTCAAAGTGCTACACAAATGCACCCGATTTCATTTCGGGTTAGTACAAATTATGTGACACAAGCTGTAGCTCTTTTCCTGAGGCTGAGATGACATTTTATTATGGGTGTGTGGTGCTAAGCACTAGGGAAAAGGTACAGAGTTCCCGAGTCTTATTTAGGAAAAGCTCTCCCTTAGAAGAACTTCATCCTTCCATACAGCAAACTACCTGCTTGCATAGTCAGTGCACAGCAGGCATACTGGAACATCAGAAAGATCTGCTTTTGCAACAGCAGGAAAACAGTACTCATCTCATAAAAGCAAACAAATATCTAGAAATTCATTTATTCTGTTTGAGATGTCAGCTGGGGTGAAAAAACAGAATATGTTGAATATTAGGCCATAAATTTTATGCAAGTGTTAGAGATGGCATTCTAAATCAAGCAGGAGTCTCTGTGAAGCCTCATATATTTTAAATTAAAATTTTTTACTTTTTGTTGTTTGGTTTTTTTGTTTTGGGTTTTTTTTCCCCCTTTCCTTTTGAACTGAAGATTCTTAGACTAGTTTTCTTATCTATGCTATTTGGTGCTTCTCATTCTACTGTGCTTCAGTAATTTAGTTAATTGGATTATTTATGTTAATTCCTCCTTCCCATCAGCTTTGTGGTTTTTTTTTTTTCCTCGTCATATACTGAAAAAGCACACTTCAACCTCAATTCTAAAAATACCACAGAGAACACTTTTTCCTTTTGAAGTAAAAATTCTTCTGCTTTTTCTTTCTTTTTTATTTTCTCTATTGTTTCAGTAGTAGTACTACTAAAGAAAGACATGAAATTCATTACCCGATTAAGAGCTGAACAGGCAAGTGAAGGTTTGGCTCCATAATTCCCTGATGATGGTCCATCTTGCTGGTGAGTAGAGTGTCTGACTTCATAAGGAGCTACAGACATTTAAAACAAAGTATGTAAGTGAAATAATCAAAAAGATTCTACTAGGCTAAAGGAAATAAATACCACAAGGTCAAGAATCTAGCATTACAGTATCCAAGGCCATTTTGCCTTCTGCAACAAAATTCCAGCCACGCACTTGTCTTTTACATTACATCATTCTTCAGACATTATTGACAGAAACTGTCAGTTATGTATTACTAGGTAACAGAAAACATTGTTCATCATATTGAAATATACATATTTTATAGCCTGTTTATACATTTATACATTTTATATACTTATAGCCATATATAGCACAATAATGCATTACAAATAAGGAGGAATAATTCAACTAAGCTGCAAAATAAATGCCCTGACAATGCTATCAAACAGTAAATCACTAATTCTTCATACACTCTTCTTCCCCCTTCCCTAATTTCTGTTCAAAATCAAAATACGACTCACCACTTCACATTAGTTGTAGTAAAGTTAGCAAAAAGTAACAAATACTTCTTTTGCTAAAATAAGTCATGTGTTCCACTAGAGCAAATATAGTAAGTGGTGACAGCAGCACATTCATGAACAATGTTTTAAAAATAGGTCAAGTATGCAAACAGAATGACAACTCATTTGCAAACTCTTACAGAGCTGAAAACTTCTGCTGCCAACCTATTTAAAATGTACTACTACAAAGACAGTCTGCATTAAATAGACAGAACTTAAAGACTCTTGATAAAAAGTGAGATCAAGGAATCTTAAAAAATTTTGAGCTCAAGAGGACCTTAAAAATTATACACCTATCTTCATCCCTACGTTACATGGTCTTATCTTGTATTGGTATCTATTTTTATTCCTGTACAAGTAACCGCTAATTTCAGAAAGAAAAAAAAAAATGGGAAAGAAGTTGAGAAAAAACATCCAGATGCTCTTGGAGAGGAGATTTAAGCACAAATCCACACTATTGTGTTTGCTAGCAAGAAAAACTTCCAAAACTATCAAGAAAATTGTGACTATCACAGTCATGGTTTCAGTGCAGGGAGATGACCTTAAAGACACACACTGTCCAGTTTTAGGGTCAGACCTGCAGTATGGAACACCCCACCCAGCTCAGAGCTGCAGCACTAGCACCTCCTGCACATGCACTAATGCAGTGGCCATTACATCCACCCTTTTGAGTATCCTTCAGAAAACTGGAAGGGTACTAATCTTAAAGGCCAGGAAGAACCAGTAGATCATCTAGCCTGCCACTTGGTACAGCATGAGTCATAAAATGTCTGCTTACTGCCACTGAAAACACTTTGGGCTGAAGTATCCCCAGTGCAATTAAAATAGGAAAAACTTCCTTTCTGGAAAAGAGGAGAAATTCCCTTCTTGGAAAATAACCATAGTGTTCTACATCTGTAGGATTTTATCACCTTAAAAATTCATGTTGCTGAATGATTAATTTTATAACAAGTTGACAGATGCATCGGACGCTACTCACTCTGCACAGCTACTGACTCCATAAGAAGTTTCACTGAAGTTATGATTGTAATCAAATTCAGAGGAAAACAATAAACACCACCCAAAATATGCCTCCATTGCATGGATGGGCCTGGGACAGAGTCCCACAAACAGCAGAGCATGCAACAGGTAGCATGGTTGGCTGCTCCTGATGGCCACCTCTTCAGGGTGTGGGCTATCTACCATATGGCTTCTTCACCGGAGCAGAATATGCACCATAAGGTAAGGCAATCTCACCAGTGTTGCTTATTTCAGAAGTCAACCACTGCTGGTTTTATCACTTGTGGTACAGGTGGGGTGGGGGAAAATCCCACCTATGAAAAAACAGGAGTTTACCCAACTGGTAAAAGAATGGCTGTGACTCAGTATTGGTATGATTTTCATGTGAAGGCCACTTGACAGTGCTGACGCATGGAGCAGCTGCTGAAATCAGGATTGGGGTTTTCTTCTCCTCTAATGAAACCAAAAGCATAATACACTCTGAAAAATACTCGCAAACACTCGTTCTCTGGGATATATTCCACATACTCTTGTCACAGATCAGGTATTGGCATTCATCTGTGAGCACTGACACACAAATCTGATTTACCAGAAAGTGAACAGGATTAAACAATCAAGATAGACAATTGAATCATTTTCCAAAATACAGACTAAATTAAATGTTAAAATCATTAGGCTGATTATCAGTTGCATTTGAAATTTTGATGCTTCTGAGAAGTTAAAAAAAAAAGGCATTTCATACAATGTACACAACTCAATTTTTATCCTACCTGCATGCTGCTGCTCCAACCCACTTCTTGATTTACCATACCCGTAACTTAAAGGTATTCTCTGGTAAGTAGATGGAGATGCAGGAGGTGAGCAGATTGGAGACATCGGTGGAGACTTGGGTTCCTATTTCAAAAAACACACGAACAACAAAATGGGATTCTGAGATGACAGCAAAACAACCAAGTAATCCTGCATGGCAATCTGAACGCATACAGCACAATGAACAAAGAAAAAGCAAACACTGTAGCTCCCCCAAGGCCCTGTATTTCAAAAAAAGGCTCCTTAATAACAAAAGTTAATAAAGACAGAATTTGCTGTTGAGCCTTCTAGGGGTAAAGCATGGCAATGCCATAGCAAAGCTTTGTGATTAACAACTTAAGGTATTTTACCTCCAAAATATGCCTGAAAAAGTGTATGTAGAATGCTTACCGTAAGCAAGTTATCTTTGAAACTAGTTAACACATTTAGTTAGGGTGAGTGCATTCTTTGTGGGAGAGCATTTTTCAAACAATGCACTTTAATTTTTTTAAATGTCCAGATTGGTATTTTAAGCACTCTGTAGGTTTATAGGTGTTACTGGGTATCTATTCTACAGCATTCTCTTTACCTTGGCTTACAGATTGTTTAAGAAGAAGACATGATCCTGAAACAGTTTACTGTATAAAAAAGGAAAACACAACACAACACAGATAACCTAGATGAAGCCAGGGGTTTGAGGGCAGCGTTCTGCTTCCGTGTCGGTGCACACGGGCAGATAGGCATATGTGCTGCTCTTCCCCATGCAGTTGTTCCACCAGTGTATCTTCTCATCAGCTCTTTCCTGGTGGTTGACCTCAGGACAGGAGCACCATTACTCACACCAATGCACGATGTGATAAACATGTGCACAGCTGCTGGGAAGATAGAGCACCTGCTACTGAGCATTTACAACGTGATCTGATACAGTACTAGAAGAGATGTCAGGCCTTAGGAAAATTAGGAAAATCAAGGTTGCACTATGAAGCTATGAGGCTGCTTGTTTCTGAATAAGTGCTCTCAACTCTCCTAAATACAGGTAATATAAATGTCCCTTAGACAGCTTTAAAATGGCAACTCAGAATGACAGATGTTGGGATGATGCTTCACTGAGGGGAAAAAAAAAAAGAAAAGCAGATTTATTCTACACTATTCCTAGGGGTAATTAGAATGGAAGAAAACCTAATGGCCTTATCCCACCCAGAAACAGTGGTTCATGATCCAATACCCCTTCTCCAATTGAATATTTTTGTAGTGACTAAGAATGATACTGGCCATGAGAAACTGCTCACTTTCCTGTTCAGTTTCACAGACAGATTTTTATGTGCTGCTCTTCCTCTAATTCTCTCCAAGAAATAGTGCTGGACTAAGTAGGTGGACAACACTGAAATAACTTACACAGAATATTACAGGGCTGATGGCTTTATACAAGCTCATGTAGAGAAATTCCCTTCAGGAGTGCAACTGGAATGCATTAAATTCAGAGAACAGCCCCAGTGGGGATAATTTGCATACCAGGAGTTCAACTCCTGCCTAGTACTGCAAAACTAAGACCACACGAGTGTAATCCTTAACAGGACTGGACCCAAAAGAAGAACAACAACATATCGACCTGAAGGAGACAAGCCTGTTACCTGTTTGTCCCCTTCATCTGTTCTTTTGTAGGAATTGTTTTCCAAAGCTGCATGTGAAACCTGAAATTTAACACCATGGAGTTCTGCTGGAGTCCCATAACGTACTTCACTGTCATTTTTCAGGGCTGTAAACCGTGGCAGAGGCAATTCTTCATTAAAAGAGAAAAAAACTCTATTGAGACTAGAGAACATTGTAAGTACTTTAAGCAGTATTGTCTTGTAAAACCAATGAAACCAATTTATAAAAGAGTACTATTTATATTTTGCAGCATATGCATGTGGAACTCCTGCAATTATTTTAATAAAAATGTGATGTTACACAAAGCTACATTCACTACCTTAATATACAAACTCTCCATACAAAAAGAAATAAATAAGCCTTGTGCGTGCTATTAAAGCAAGTGGCAAACTCATTTCCTGCCCTCAAAACGTTGTCTGTAATGAAAAGAAGAGTTTCCCACAGAAACTGTGAAACTAATGAATTAATCAGTCAGAATCACAGTATCCTCAGCATTGCCATCATAAAAGGAACAAATTAAATATAGTAGGGTTCAGAGATCACACCAAGGCCTGGTGAGACAACTGTGTGAAAAAGTCCCATGTTGTGTCTGCTCTGTAGAGCAGAAGAGTGACACTTTGTCATTCTAAGGCAATTCACAATTATTTTGAAGAAATGCCATTTATTTTTGTGCACAGTCCCCATGAATCATAGAATCATAATAGGTGGAAAGGACCTCTATGATCATCAAGTCCACCATTCATCCTAACATATCTTTATCAAGTGCTATGTCTACATGTTTTTTAAACATGTCCAGGAATGGTGACTCCTCCACCTCCCTGGGCAGCCTGTTCCAGTGCCTAACCACTCTCTCAGTAAATAATTTCTTCCTAATATCTAATCTAAACCTCCCCTGACGCAACTTGGGGCCATTGAAAGATCAATACAACTAAAATTAACAGAATGCTCAGAACTGAGCAACGTCATACATCACCTCTGTAAGCATTTACACCTACAGCTACTGCCAGGAAGAAACAGAAACCAATTGGAGCTTGGTATATGTTACTCATTCCACTCTAAAGGCACTCATACATTTCAAGAGAAAATGTAATTAGCACAGGAATCATTTCAGTAACAGTAAGTAAGCAGGATATCAATACAAGGACTGCATGTACCTTTCTTCACTCAATTTGTGCATTATTTGCAGATGCTGGACTTGTAGAACATAAACAGTAAATAAAACTGAGTTCAAGTTGCAATTCTTTTTGGTCCTTTTTATTTTTTTCCCCTACAAATTAACAACCTTAAAAAGAGAGCAATGCAAGAGGCAGTGCACAAGCTATCTTTAAGGAAATCTAGAAGAGAAATCTAGACTGCACCACTTCACCCCTGGTTTAAACTCCCCTTCAAGCAATGCACCAGACCTAACAGTGCTGGCTGTATCCAGTGCACTCCACTTGGTCAGGAGTTCTGCACTGTGGGAGCTCAGCTCACACAGGTCTTCATGGGCTTGACAGCCTAACTTCCCCACTTCTGGACAGAGCAGACCTGGGAACCCCCTCCCTGTGCCTTGTAACATCAGTGAATGGTACATTGCATTGCCCTTAGCAGGGACAGCAGAGCAGAAACTGTACTGGGAGCAGTGACCCAGTTGTGAGGCTATGGGTGGGTCCTGCCTTTCCTACCTCCTCTCTGATCTTGGGACAGCTGCATTGCTGCCTTCAGCAAGGTGTTGGCACGCACTCCTGCACAGAGCACGGCCTCACGCAGTTTGAACGCCCACCTGGGGTATGGGAACTAAGAGTTCAAACCTGTTCAGGCTCAAGCCCAAGTAAAATTCCAGGTGTTTTGAAGCCTGAGCCCTGCTGAGGCAGAACACACATTAGCAAGGCAGAGAGAATGCATCACCAAGGCTACAGCATCAAGTTCTCTTCCATTTAGTCACTAGCAAGGTTTTGTAGCTAAAAGGGACCTGCCTTCTTTTCTTCATCACTTGAGTTTGATAAGACTTTAAGAAGCATTTTTCTCCACCAAAAATGCTACATTTGTTACCGTCAATTCATTAGAAAGAACAAAGCAGTCTTAAGTTACATCTAATACACATTTTCATACCTACTGATAGGAAGCATTATGATTTTGTAACCTTTATCCATCTGTTTTAGCAGGGTTATTTCCTGAAACAGATGAGTGTTGCAACTTGCCCTGAACAGAGGGACCCCTGACGTGCCCACATTCTCCACAACATGCCTCTTCCTGAAGCAACTATCAGTTCCTACTTTGGAGAGCTGTCAAGATCAGAGGCCGAAGGTGAGAGAGAAATGCATCCCCAGCACTGATCAGCTGTCATTCGTGCCGTTCCTTTGGTAATACCTCTTCCAGAGGGGGATGTCATCCCAGCTTTGCCATGAAGCTCACTGCAATTTTCTACCAGTCACTTAGAGAATATCACATTACCATCTATTCTCTTTGCTCCTCAAAACACAACTGGTTCACAGACATGTTGGAAGAGAAAGTTTATCACTACAGAGAGCTGACAAGCATTAAAAAAAGCAAGAAACAAGTGCAGAGCACTGCAAGCAAAATTTGCTACTTACCATTCTTAATGCTCTCAATCCGTACTGGGAACCCTGACTGTGCTGCCGCAATTAATTTCAAAGCAATATAAAACTGAGCAGGACCAAAATACCCCACACGCTTGGCTCCACAAACTTCTGTAATCTAAGAGAGTAGAAACACATTGCTGGTCATACATTTCACTCTTTCAGGGAATGTAAACATCTCTACATAAAAAATTCTTTAAAAATGCAAAACACTTGCTGTATTTAAAGTATTGTATTAAGCATATTTGTTTCAACTCAAGGCATTGTTATCTGATCACATTCCCCTTAGTATATCAGAGACATGTAATTAGTTGTTAACCTTTTCAGAACTGCTGGGTAACACTGCTATTCTAAAACAACTTTCAAGTTTTCATACCACACATGATTTTAATAGCAAGTGAAATGATAACTTAAGTACACTGCCCAGTAAAATGTCAGGTGAAATAATTAGTGAAAAAATGTTTTGGAATAGTAATTCTTAAAAATCAAAGAAAACTATGTTCAAGCAAACTCCTCCTTCTCTGGATATGGCTTCTGCTTTGACTGAATGAGCTCAGGCTTCCATCCCTTCTTGTGAGTTTTGGAAATGATGGTCTAATTCCTTGATCACAAGATGTACCAAGCAGCTTTCTTTTACTGAAGGGAGATTGGTTTTCTGTATGAGGACAGCTTAAATTAACCAGCAGCATCTCCCATTCCCCTTCCTCTACATATTTTTTTTTCTGACCTTTATTTATTTATTTTCTGCCCCTGCTCTGTTGCTGGCCTTATGTCTTTCATTTCCCAGTGGGAACACAAGACACATGGCATGTGCCTGAGAGGGATGGTGTCAAAACATCATTAAAAATGGGAGTGTGCCACGGATGGAGGAACAGTTGAAGGGGAATTCCTTGGAGAAGAGCTGCACCCCATCCAGGACATGCAAAGGAGTCAGGAACATGGCATCCACCTCAGCTGATGGGACTACACAGACCCCAGTGTTGCAACAGGCCTCCCCACTGCCACAGAGCAACGCTGTCTACTGTGGGGTTCCACTGCACCAGTGGGTCCTGCAGCAGCAGCCTAACTGGGTCCTGTAGCAGGAGCCGACACCACAGGTGGATGCTTGCTGTGCTGGAAGTGCAGCACCTGCCTGCATGCAGCATGGGCATTCTGCTGGGACAGCTGATCACAGTCCTGGCACTGTTGTGGGAGGGCTTGGCAGAACATCAGTACCATTTCTGAACTCCAAAGCAGGTACTGGCTTCTTTCTCCTTGTCCCTGTATGCACCTAATTCACTCAATCCTGTTGCCCACACCTCTCTCTCCTGCACAACCCTTCCCTACCAGCAGCCCCAGCTCTGGCCAACACAGTGGTGTGGAGCACAGCTGACCAGGTTTGAATCGGAACATAAAGCGTGAACTGCAGCTGTGGCCCAGCCAACTCCCCACAGGCACAACTGCCCAAGCAAGACAGATCTTGACAGTTCTGGGAACAATGCTGCTGTGACAGGTATGCGGGGAGCCACTGGCTGGGAGTTTGCTGTGCATCCCTGGTGCACAAATTCAACCAGCTGCGAAAAAGCAGACAGAGAAGGGGCACAACCAAGCTGAAATGCAATCTGGGTACACAGCCCTGGTTTGCTATAGGAGAGGTTTGTTAAACAAAGGCCAGGGTTGAAGAAAGCAGTTTGCACAAGCTGGGTACTCCACCTGTACCCAGGCCCTTCCATGAGGGGGTATGGGTGCTCACCTCCTTCATGACCCATGGACAGCGCCCGGGATGGCAGCTGCTGTGGTGCAAAAATGGTACACACAATCCCCAGGTGTATGAGGGCTGTACCCTAGAGGGATTTTTCTCCTCTTGAGCTGCTTTCCTGACATGGCGTCCTTAGCTTGCTGGCACCGAACAGCAGCATCACAGTGATCTGTGTTTCCTCTTGCTGGTTGCTGGAAAGAGGAAACACTGAGCAACTGGGACTTTCATGCAGGAATTTGTGACGCTATCATCTTCCTGAAAAGATATTGAGTCAATTTTTCATTATCTTTCCCTATACTTTAAAATATTACAGTCGCTGAATGTCATAAATGCTCTGCTTGCTCCTGATATAGAAACATGAAAGTGTTATTCTGATCAAGCAGACTAATAATTTTTTATCAAGGATACACTAGCTCTCAAAAATACGGTGTTGTTTCTCAAGTACACTTATAGCCAACCAACCTGAAACTGCCTCTCTATAATTTTGCTCTTCAGCAGTAACAAGGGAAGTATATTTTGTAGGCACAAGCTCCTCTGTGTTATTTGTGCTACTAAATCCTCTTTGTTAATGGCCCAGAGCAAAAGATGCAAGCTGACAGATTTATTACATAATTAATTGTAGGTATTCATACAGATTAATTGCAGGTACAGACATTTATTCTTATCAGATTCCTAGTACAATAAAGGAGAAGATTTTTCGGCTCCTTCTAGACAGCATTTCAAACTACCTATATCAGAACCCTGCTTGGAGCTCCCAACAGAAGCAGCCTCTCTCTCCAGCAACTGCAGAGGTAGGTGGCAGATTAGCCTTTATCCAAAATTAATTCATCAGAACACGCTGCCTGCTCAAATTTCCACAGCTGCTTAAACTGCACTGCGTTATTTTTTGTTTCCCAGTTTTACCTTTTGCAGGGTCAGTGCACATAGCCTCTTGATGGGCAGATTACATGTAGTGAGTGATATGCAATACTGAAATTAAGTTAGCCTGTGCTAGATACTATTAAAAGTCTCCAAGATTGATCTGAATTAAAGGCATCGTATACAAATGTGATACACTATTTTTTCCAAGGTGAAACTAGATACTCTCCCTCTAATAAAACACTTTGGAACTAAGATGTATGAAAATAACCTCTGAAAAGGGGAAACATCAGTTCTGCTTTCATTCAACTGATGTTTAAAAACAAACTCTATCCTTTCCTGTTGTCAGTTTGCATTGCATACCTTTCAGCAAACTAGCAAGGAAAGAACTGATATTTTACATTCATGCACTGCTAAACAGACACACATGTAAATCAAAATAACTTGCATATCTTGATACTTCAAGGGATTTTAACACAGAACTGTTGACAGTCAATTTTCATGGCAATTTTTTTTTTTTATTCTTCAGCAGAAAACAGTAATCCTTCACTGACAGCTGAATATTGAAGAAAAGTTTAACAAAGAACATGTTGGAAATAATTTTTCATAGTGGCAGGTTACAGATGTTGCTTGCCAAATGTAACCTCAGGATGATAAACAGCATTAGTCAAAAATCTATCTATTCAATGGTTTGCAAGGCAAGAACACTATGCTGAGTGGACTGAAACAGAGTTTAAATTTACTACAAGGTGGAACTGCTTATAAGAAACAATTTCATTGGTCATTTGTCAATTAAGGGGAAAAAAGTTAATTTCACACAACATGTGAAAAGAACATTTCTCAGAGAAGTACAGAAAGCTACAGTGTCTAATTTTGTGTTTGTTCTCAGTCAGTCCTGCAACAGCACCTTTCAGTTCAATGGGACTTCAGCAGGAAGCCTTAAAACACACATTCTCTACATGAACGATGCCATCTTCCCTAGCAAGCAGCCATAAGGGAAGAAGGAGCAAGATCTATATGCCTGTATACCCTTCTGGCAGGCCAGAAGTTCTACTATGGTTGTAAAAATAGATACTTTTAAGAAAACAAAACAAAACCACCCAGATCTCCAACTCATCAACATTAACATTTAATATATAGCAATGAGCTGTTAGGAAGAGCAGGTTTTTTTAAATTACCATTCTCCATGAAAACTTCTCATATAAAAGCTTTACATCTTGAGATGCTGGAACACAAAGCAGATTTTTGTATTTATTATCCACTTACTGCTCTATCGGCTGACAGTGAGTGTTATTTTTGTAATTGCTTCTTGAAGACATCCCACATGGAGCAGCTTTTCCCAGCACTATCTGACATTGTTCCAGCTCTCCCTGGTTCTCTCTGAACAAGTTTCCACTGCAGTCTCCAAGAACACTGACCTCTCAAACACTCTGGGCAGGTCTAATTTAGATTGCAGGAGCTAAACCTCAGGAACTGAACATAAGCCTGGAGCATAAGTTTGTTTTCCATCAGTAGAAGAAAAAAAAAAATAGGAGGTAAAAAAAATCAGAAACAACTATTCTACAATCCTATGGACAGACTGAGATGACCATCCAGCAGCCTCCTGGGAAAGGTTTTCAGCTGTAAGGCAAAGGTAGAGCTGGGATTTTCACTTTTTCATTTAGCCATCAATGCTGCTACAGCATCCTCTGTATCTAGCTTGGCACACAGCTTTTGTCTTTTCTGTCCCCCTGTTGCTTCCCGCCATGTAAAGGGTCACTGCTTGACATCTGTGGGTAAACCCAGCCCAAAGGTGCTCAACTCTCTGTGTGGGCTGAGAGGCTCTTCGAGGAACACATGTAAGGTGGATGTATATTCAATCCATTTGGAAAGAAAAAGAATGCTGACTCCTGCATCGAAGGAAATTTTCTCACTGCACCTTCCACCTCAGCCCAACCCTAAAAAGAACAATTTTTTGACTTGCCCTTGCTCAAGCTATAGGGAAGTAGGAAGATTTTCAAGTTCAGCAACTGCCTCAGTGTTTTAAGGAACACACTGAAGAGCATCTGCTGTTACCTGATGCACACACCTCAACCAACATCCTCTGGAGAATGACCAGCTGTGACACCACAGCTCAGACCTCAACCACAGAGCAACCCCAGGCTCCCTTCTGGATCAACCACCCTCTTGGAACCGTTTCAAAGACAAATATTTGCAGCAGTTTATCAACAGGTTCTCTCAAAATTGTGTCAAGCATCTGATCCACTATACTTTTTTTTTTTTTTAATTTGTGTTTACAGAGTCTTTGATCTGCTTGTTACATTTTTTGCTACATTGTTAAACAGGTATTTCTTTCTGAAACAGATCATTGTTCAAGTATCTGTAACACTACCAGGAGCCTGGGGCTATGTATCTCTCTCTCTCTCTGCATTATTTAAAACAAAGTAAGAAACAACACATCCTGGATCCAGAAGGATTACTGCCTGGGAAGGCAATAGGAAGAGGAACGTGCTGGAGCAGTTACATACGCAGCTGTAACAGAGGAAAAGACTCTCCTATGGATTTGGTTCTTTAGCTCTGCTCCTTCACATCAGTGGTATTTCTGTAACTGTTTATTTTATTCTCTCTCCTTTTAAAAACAGATACTATCAATACAGGCTGGGGGAGGAGGTGATAGAGAGCAGCCCTGAAGAAAAGGACTAGGGAGTGCTGATAGACAAGAAGCTGGACATGAGCAGTCGGTGTGTGCTTGCAGCCCAGAAGGCAAATCACATCCTGGGCTGCATCAAAAGAAGTGTGGCCAGCAGATCAAGAGAGGTGATTCTATCTCTCTACCCTGCTGTGGTGAGACCTCACCTGGAATACTGTGTCCAGCTCTGGAGCCCTCAGCACAGGAAGGACATGGACCTGATG
>JANIJG010018839.1:72336-100720 GCA_024611175.1 Megaceryle torquata
CTGGGGAGCCCGTTCCAGTGCTCTGTGACCCTTACAGCAAAGAAGTTCCTCCTCATGTTAAGGTGGAACCTCTTGTGCTCCAGCTTACATCCATTCCCCTTGTCATATCACAGGGCATGAGTGAGAAGAGGCTGTCCTTTTCCTCCTGACACTCAGCCCTTATATATTTATAAACATTTATCAAATCCCCTCTCAGTCTTCTCTTGTCTAGACTAAAAAGCTCCAGGTGTCTCAGCCTTTCCTCGTAAGGCATGTGTTCCAGTCTCTTAATCATCCTTGTAGCCCTCCATTGGAAATTATAATTTCTCAATTTCCATCAAGATTGTAATTTAGGGCTTAGAAATATTTTTTTTTTAATTTTTTTTTTTTTAAGGGCTTAAACATAAATCCTAAGCTTTAGCACAGTGAGTTACCTTTGCAGATACTCAAAACCCAGCTGAACTAAGTCCTCATCAACCTGTCATAGCTGACCCTGCTTGAAAGAGAAGGGTTAGGTTAGACAATCTCCAGGTATCCTTTTCAACATCAGCCACTCTCTGAATTTACTTATCCCATTCTTACCCACAGCAAGCAAAAACTTTCAGCAACCCTAATAAAACCATTGTGCAATTACCCAGCCCTGCCCTCTTGGCTTGCAACTCAAACTCCAACCAATGACCATTTGTCTTACTTCACGGACTCCAAACCTGTCTATTGGGCAGCATTGCATCCAAGTTTGCTTCCCAGTGATGTGGCATGATTCACCTTGTGTGTGAAGGCCACAGCACAGAACAGACATGTAGTATTCTTTGTATTTCTGATTTACTTAAACAGATTTTAAGGATAAATCTTTACATCTGATTACTGAGCTGCAGCAGGGACACAGGGTGAAGAGCAAATGCAGTGCTCTTTTTCCAGCAAAAGGGAGGAATGACCTGATCTACAAAGCAGAAACCCTGATAACATGCATTACCATTAATTGAGTGGCAAGGCAGAAATGGTTCTCCATTCTTTTTTTCCCATGCTTGGAGATAATCTAACTGCTTTTTATATCTTATACTTTCCCTGTGCTTCCACCAAAAAATGCAGTATTTTACATAATTTTGTTGTTGTTGTTCTCTAGAAACATTTCTGCACATCTTGAGTTTGCTCTCTACAAATGACCAATAATGTATCTTTTGGGGCTCATGTTTGTACCGTTGTTGTTGCCTCTATTATCTTGCATTTGCGCTCTCAAGGTTTTTGCTATCATCCCATGACTGTACTCTCAACACACCTCTCATTAGGAGAAATGAACTTATGAATTTGGCAAACATCTTATCCTCTTTGTGACTGTGACGTACATTTCCCAATGCATCTGAGCAATGGCAGCTTCTAGATTCTTAGAGCAAGAACATAAAGAAGGGGGTGAACTCCACTTTGCTACAAAATATACTCAAATTCTGACCAAGTTCCAGTATGAGTGCCACTCAAGAAAGACAGGCCTACAGCGTATCTTTAATGTCATGTAACAAGAGTCATGTATTAAGTATTAGGCAGAAATCACCTTTCCACTTACGATCTTCTTCAAAGCAAAATGTATTATTAAGATTCAGATTAAAATATCTTCACATCATTAAAAAAGAACTTTTTAGCAATTTCTTTTTTTTTTTTCATAGCAATCGCATCATAACATATAATAGTCTAGTTTCCCAATATGATTTGTTACCAGTATGAAACAAAGCTGAACTCAGCTACCCAAACAGCTTTTCAAGTAAGAGATTTCAGATAGAGTTGGTTATCAAAAGTAGTTGAGCCACAACTGAATACAGGTTAAAACAGCAGTATAAATTAGCCGGAATAAATTAGTCAGCACTGCAAAACTACCAATAATAAAAAGAATATGAACACCAGAGTGATTAAGGCTGAATCCTCATGTGATTTGAATTGGCTTATGCTTAGTAATAAATGTTGATAGTCATTCTTGAACTATTTATCACTAAACTGAACAGCTTCAGGTCTCATGACTGATCCTTAATGTAGATATGGTAAATCTTTGTGATATCTGCTTTAAGAATTCTATAATTCATGAAATAAACCACAAAAAGTTAGCTAAGACTATTAACCTTATTATGGAGTAATAGTTTGAGTAAAAGTTTGCTTACCAAACACAGCTGTGACAGGATACATTACAGTGGATTTATGTATGTGTACTATAATAATACACACAAAAATAATTATTTTAAAAATAGAAGTAGGTCACCATGCTGCATTGAAAAAACACCCATTTCAACTCTTCTTCATGACCCACTTATTTTATGAAATTGTTACCAGCATTTTGATATAATAGTGGGGTTTTGGTTTGGTGTGATTACAAATATACTGAACTAAGTTTGAAATTTAACACCAATATTTCGATAGATATAAACAATGTTAAAATAGTTTACACAGTAGTTTACATTCTATATCTGTTTCTCTCCATTTGTATACAAGGTGTTTGCAACAAATTAGAATGAAAGGTTTTTTAAATGTTAAGCTTGCAACTAAAGTAGACAAAACGATTTTATTTTCACCTACGCATATACTTTAAAACAAACGGAACATGTACATGAAGTAGAAACTGATGTTTTACTCAGTATTCACTTCAGATTTGCACTTGGAATAAGCCACAATATAGTATGAGTCAGGTGAAATTAAGCTCATGGACAAGAAAATATAATTGTATTTATACTATAACTTCAAAGTAAGCATGGTACACAAGGAATGTGATTCTGTAGGGAAGAGGGCATGTATGTATTTTCCAGATTTTTTCATCTTAAAATACTGCATTAGTTTTACATGTTCACTTGTATATACAGTTTATATAAAAACAGTTTAAAACAAGTTTATCTTATTTTGGCAAAGACTCCAAGCCTAATGACAATGTATTGTTACAGAAAAGTTGCTGTTCTTGCAGGGAGGGAAAAGTGTCATGAACTATCTGTAGCAGTGCAGAACAAAGTACTCCATTACCTTTCTACAAGGTACTCCATGATCAGCTCTGGTTAGTGAGAGGCATTTTCACCATGCCTAGCTTCTGGAATACTAACTTTCAAATTGGCTCATAAATCATCTCCTGGGGACACTCCTAGGATAGTCCTGACAAGGTGCTGAAGAGTAAGGCTGTCATTAAAATGAAGCAATTGCCCTGAGAACTGGTTTATAGAGAACCAGACACTGTTCAGTGTTTTCTGTTATAATGAAATCACTCAAACTATATTAAAGCTCAAGGTTTTGTTTATGGTATCCAAAAAGAGAAAACAGGCACATATTTATCTAAACCATGGATAAAAAAAAAACCCAAACCAAAACCTACAGGGTATGCATAACAGATTTATTCTACATTCAACATTAAGTCTCTAAGCCTGCATTTACTTGTCTTGTTGTAGAAGGCTTTCCTGACACCCTGTTTGTCATAAACTGTTCTACCAGAATACCCTATATCTCAAGTCTCATTCATCATCAACAGTACTTACTGTGTGGATACATCACCTTTTACTGTTAACTTCCTTTAGTATTCTGTGTCAGGTTTGGAGTGGTTTAACCTTTCCTTTACTCGGAATAAAATAAAATTTAAAAAATAAAAAAACCCCCAAACTCATTGAGGACACAGTTTCATCTTTCTCTGACATACACACTAAACAAATTCCTTGGAGATGCAAATGTGTATCAGATCAGGTGTCAACTCCTGCACCCAACTGTACTCAATCAACAGCTGACTACAACCATAGGGTCACAAGTCTCAACATTCACTATATACAGTATGAAGCAAATCTCCAGTGGGCTTTGTGTTTCACATTAAATGAAACATATTAACAAACATACTTGCTAAAACTTCTCAGAGGGTAAAAGATGTCTAGTTCAGGTTCCTGAGGTGAAATATTAATCACTTTAAAATAACAGTGTTTTGAGGATAATCATACACATTCAGTATCATAAGGTACTTGATAGCTATTTTCAAGTTGATCACCTAAAAATATTGAACATATCAAATAGAAAGTTGCTTTGGTAGCTAAGATGGGAATATCTCTTCTAAAAAGGTCAGTAATATTCAGATTTTGCCCTCTGCATTTCTGGAAATTCCATAAAATAACATTTTCACATTTTCCCTGGTTTATCATTCCCTGAAGAGATTTTGGCAGAAATCTGCACTCTGTCAAATACTGATGTCAGTATTCCTTCTGGAAATGTAAAACTTTTTTTTTCAGATATGAGAAGTATAAACAAATATCATCCGTAGTCATTCAAAAGTAGTTACGTTTATATATATATAATGAATTCGTAGACATTCCTGTCATACAGAAGGAAAAACATAGTTAAAAAGTGGAGAAAATTCCGAGTTGCTTTTGTTATACTAAGTTCTTATTCATCTGTGCTGGAAGAATTTCACTACATCTAGGACACTAGATGGGAGAAAAGAAGCCATTATTACGTGAGTGGTCATGTCTATTTTAACCACCATTAAGGTCACAGGAGATAGAGAGGCATAAACACCACTGCTAATTTATTACAGGCCATTCAAATGTACACAGAGGAAAAAAAAAACTTTCAGGAATTTATCTGCTCATACTACACACCTCTTAAACAGGACCATCCAGTATGACATTTCAAGGTCAATCAGTAAGAATATAAAAGTGAACCTTAATAGACCACACTTCTCTAAATTTAATAAATGTGTCCCCCAAAATATCCCAGTCTACAGTGTTTGATAACAGATACTGATACTCCTATAACTGTGTGAGAGAAGATTAGATACAGGATGAGATTTATTGTAGCAGAAATCATGAAATTGTCCCATCATTGAAAAAGGTATGAGACACACAGCTAATTGGAAGAACCAAAGAAGCAGAGATCTGTGGACAAGACATTAATATTTCCAAATATATTGTGTCTTACAGATGATGATGGTTTGTGTTAAACCAATGTCATACGAACAATGAACTTGAGGGTTTCTGCTTACTGAAAAACATTTATTTGTTTTTATTGCAGATTTTCTGAACTGATGTACTCTTGCTTTGCAACACCAACACATTACCTCAAGGAAAAAGAAGAGTAAGCATGAGTATGAGAAACTACTTCAAATAAATATAAGTACTATACACAACATGTTCTTTTCTGCTAAATTGAAGTATTCCTTCACCTATACCAAAGGAACACTACAATAGTGATACAAAAAGCAACAAATAACCCATTATACCCCCAAGCATAAAACTTTTTCCATTGAGCAAATCTTGCAGGATTGTTTGTGTGCTGCTTGGTGGTTTTTGTGATCTAGTGACCATCATTGCCAACAAGGTCGAATTTTTATAACATTCAAGATAATTTGGGCGTTCAGGACCATATTTAGTACATTTTAAAACAGTATGTGAATTATTTAAGTTCATGGTTATGTACTTATTGATTGACATGGAAATTATATTGATATAATAGAAATTAATCCTATATTCATAGAAGAAAAAAGCTATCAAAAAAGCTAGGAATACATGGAGTCACTGAGAGACCAGACTGTGTTCATTATACATACACAGTAAACACTGAGAAAGAAATTAAATAGTTTTTCACATAATATATTGATATTACAAACAATATGAATATAATTCTCATTGTTTTTATATTAAAGCCCACAAATAAAAGCCAACAGATTAGTTTTAGTCAACTATTGTGAAAATATGTATAAATTATATCCTACTATAAGACTTCCAGAGTTTTATTCTAGAAAATAGTATTTATAGTGAATTTTAATATGTTTATGAAGGCTTTACCAATTATATATTAGGTAGAAAGAAAATATCAGACAAAAGCCATTCCTTTTCAAGTAATTACCATAGTACTTGAGACTATGTACTTGCAGGAATCAGAACAGATTTTTCCTGGTATACCTGCCTGACATTCTGCCTGCAAAAGAGACATCTCATGTAGGATGTAAAATGAAGTCAGAACTTAAATTAAAAGGCCTCCTTGAAGAAAGCCATCCCATTCTAAAGTTATGATATTTATGTACTATAACAATAAGTCTAGTAAGTGTACTATAACTATAACACTGTCAGTGAATGAAGCTACCTAAAGAAGAAAAGAACAGCATTATCATCAAAACTTATGATACTCATTAAGTCTTTTGATGAGCATAGGTGAGTTTAATTGCTCTTCAGAGCCCGAAAGATAAATCGTAAAACCTGCATACAAAAATAAGAAGATCACCTCAAGAAACTGGTGGCTCCTTATTGACATCCCTGAATATAAAATGGTCTTCATATATTACCTGGGGATTCATCACTCTTGAGTAATGTATTTACCACCTGTGCTCATCCCAAAGTACTTCTGATAGAGTGTCTGAACTTCATAAATATTCTTGGGTAAACAACTGTCATGCTTCCCCAGATAATTATTCACAGCCCCATTTTTCTAACATAGAATTAGAAAGAATAGTTAGCTAGACTAAAAGCATAGGAAACATTGCTTAGTTTCATACAAAAGGTCTCTAGTTTGCTGTGTGAAACCAATTAGGATACTGCATGCTCCAAAACCTGCTAGGATAGAGTAATATTCAGGATCTATCCTCAGTTTTCAACCATTTCTGAACAGAATTGTCCTTGTCTGGAATTCTCCCTTATGATCCAGTCTTCTGAATAGCCGAACACTTAAGCATCTCTAGGGAGAAAGCAATAGTCAGTGCAAAGAATGCAAGAGTTTAACAATGAACTTATTAGAAGCTTTTGTCTTGGTATAAAAACATACGGAGGCTAGAGGAAAAACAAAACAAGACAAAATGAAACAAACCAACAGTGTAATCATGATTCCCACTGTTTCTTAAACCTTCCAAGAAACTTTTATAGCTTTCATAGTATTTTGTCAGAAGGTCAGAGCTCCTCCTCACTGTTTTCCAATTCAGATACAGGCATCTTACCTAAGCATTTTCATATATTAAATCTGTTGGTGGCTAACTTTTGATGGCCTTCTCAAGAATTCATCCATAAATCTAAGTCTATCACTAAGTGTCAAACCAGAAGAACAAAACACATGTTCTGCACTACAGGATAGACTAAAACGAAAAATAAAAAAAAAAAAAACTTCAATTCTCTTTTAAAGTATTTCAAAAAGGACATATTAATGTGAAGTTTTAATGATATATAAATAAAACTATCACAAGTTCCTTCAGTTTCAAACAACATGTCTTGGATGACACTGTTCTTTCCAAAGGCAAGGCCCACGGTTTCAACACAGACAAAAAAGCTACTATACATGAGTGCTGTATTACAGAAAAAGATGGTCTTGGATCTTTTCATATAGCAAAGTGAGTTGGCCAAACATTTACACATCATGACAGAATATCTTGGGGAAAGAGAAGACATAACTACTAACTAAATTTTAAAACAGCAAAGGACTGCATTATCACTATTAAATTCCTGTTTTACAGAGTACAATTACTATTCATGGCTCCATTCAGATGGAAGGAATTATGCCCATTTAGAATAAAGGAAGCTGTTTTGTGCAAATAAGCCTATAGAAAAGAAATGGCATTATGTTGCTCTGTCAATACATAATGGCATTGACATATCAACTGTCAACAAGTCTATTTTAGAAGCAATAATCAAGCAAAGCAAAATATAAATAGTAAACATATTCAAACAAGCCCCTATTGCTTTTAGATTTTGAAGAGAGACATGTTCTTCCTTTTCTGTAAATTGAGCACAGAACTAATTTTATGCCAGAAAATTACTGTTTTTAACAGGTTGTACAAGGCACAGAACCATATAATTGCCCTACACTTGAAATACGCTCTCATTCAAATAGAGGGAATGAAGATAGCTGAAGGCGCAGTATACGGAAGTGGCGGGGAGCACATCTTATCTGTGCAACTACTTGTTCTTTGCAGGTGGTTGGTTGGAAAATTAGCAGCTATCATTTTCTGCAGTAATAAATTCTAATTTTTGAAGAAAGCAAGAACAGATGGATTGCCAGTTCATTGCCACTTGCCACAGCACAATGAAGATTTAATCTTTATGATGAGCAATCCATTCTTTGCATAACCACTGTACTAGTGTTCTAGTATTAAGTCTCTTAATCCCATTTTATGACAGAATAATTTCCCATATTCTTCAATATAGAGTCTGCTTTTATTTTTCTTTATATTATATACAAATTGCTGTAAGAAATGTTAGCCTTACTTAAAATACATGTTACACATTGAATAAGTACTAAAACCACAGATCAGTAATACAGTGATTTGAAATGCATGCTTAGGTGCAGAGATTTTAATAAAAAACTAAAATCCTCCTAACTTTTAAGCATAATTAATTCATTTTAATTTTGCAGAAATAAAAAAATATAAAGATCAATACATACAACCATATTTTCTCTTGGTTTAGTGAGAAAGGTTTTATTTTCTAATTTGAGGAAATTATCCCACTAAAATGTACACATCTGTCTGTGGCTAAAGTAATATTTTATTGTTCCCTATAATATCTTCCATTGCATGGCCCCTTGCTGTAAAAAAGGGCAAGAAATGTATTAAGGGGAAACTCCTGTGGCTTGGTGGCATTCCAACCTCTGAAACTCAGCCAGTTGCCTTCTGAATTTCTAAAATCTTTGCAGTCTGACTTTCTAAAACTCTTTATAGCAGTACAAAAAAAAAAAAAAAAAAACCAAAAAACCCACACCAAAAAAAAAAACAAACGAACAAAAAAACCAAACACACAACCCTGTATATGACCGTTTTTCTTTTCTTCCCCTCTCAGAGTCAGTTGAGCACACGTTTTCCACTATATTTGCAGAGTCATTTGTAGCATTGGTATCCAATATCAGATTTTTCATACACAGAAATTTTCTCAGGTAGAAAGAGTGGAAAAATTAAAAGATAGTCTTTAAAAATTAACCAAGTACAGCATAAGAATATTTTCAATGGAAAATGTGTGATGGAACTGTTTTTACTTTGCCACTTGGCTTTCCATCAACTTCCTTGTACTTGATTTCTTAGGAACAGTCTTGACAAAAGGAGCAGGGTCCCTTCAGCCCTTGCCTTAGTCCCATTACACTTCATTTTGATTTGGAGCTCACCTGCTTGCATTTGCAGCATAAGTCCTTGGATTCCTAAAGTCATACAAGAGAATTACCAGTCTATAGAGAACTCTGGTGTTTGACTAAACAGATCCTTGCTTAACATTCAGGAGCAAATGCTTGGTAAAGCTTTAGAGACTAACATGCTCCTCAAGGAGCTGGCTTTAGTCACCTGGAGACACACTTTAAAGGCACTGAAATGACACAAAAGTCTGTGGTGATAAAAGCAGAAACTTTAATAAATTCATAATTGAAATCTGGATAGAAAAACAAACAGTCAAACCACACCTTTTTTTGTACCTTTGTTTCTTACCTGCTCTCTTAACTTCTGCTTCAGGGTGCTTTATTTTTGTAAATAATTACAAAACCGGTAGAGGGTGCTGAAGAATACCCAGAATAGTTTTAGGCTTTCTAAGAGCAATAAAATGTAATCCCACAAACATTGCAAATAGCAGCTTCTCTTTAGACTATACATCAGTTCTTACAAATTCAACTCATTGGATGAAAGCAAACAACTCACATTACCCAGCATATTTGCACATGCATCTTTTTGCTCACAATTATTTTCAATGGAAAAATAAGTAATAGAAAGAATTATCAAGCTTGTTAGGTAGAACTAACAAAAATGCTGTAATATGTTGACTGCATAAAAAAATATGTTGTCCATTTTATAATAAATTTAATCTCTTTTGTTCACTTTATTCTCTGTGATTACTTCTGGTGCAGTCCTACAGGTTAATAGAATACAATGCCTCTTGAATTCTACTCAGCCTGCAAAAATACAGAAAAATTTTAAGGAAAATCTGCTCTTTACAGAGCAGATATACCAGGAGGTCTTTTAAGGTATTCAATGTGTATTTTGCATGCAAATTTGAAGTGCCATTCTGATTTAGTATCCTGATAGAGAGTCTAAGCTCAAAAGTTGTCTTTTTCAACTGATCAGATCTTTGATGGAAGTCTTTTAAAAATAAGAAAAATAGCCTGGCTTAGAAATATGAGCAACTAATGATGTCTAAGGTAAACATGTGCTTGTATCTCTACAAAAACATCGGTTTTGCTGCTCAGTGACATTTTCCACTATGAATTTTTGTTATTATTGAGTGGCATGCAATATTCAGTTCATTCAATTCTCATTTCAAAGTGCTCTTTTCAGATCCAGTTAGAGAGTTCCCTTTGATTTGGCAGCTCGGTAACTGCTGAACTTTGGCATTTGGATAGAGGTAAAAATACTTTTTTCTCCCTCACAGAAGGGCAGAAAGGAAACCTTAAATGTTTCTTGAATAACAAGATCAACTATTGAAAACATTAGCGGAGAAAATTATTAAAAACCTGTGGAAATTGAAACAGAAAAGTCATGTGGCTAGAGTAGAACTAATCTTTTCCTCAAGTATCTGAAAGAGGACCTTCTAAACCAAATATGGCCAATAATTTCAATTAACTCTGGTAGTATAATACTCAAAAATTATCAGATCATCCAGATATTCAAGTCTAAATGTGTTAACGCATGCATTAAAAAAACAAAACAAAACAACATTCTTTGTTTTGTAAGAGGCATTGTGGTAGATGGGAGGATAACTGATAGAGCATTTGGAATTTCACCTTTTAGGTTTTACTCCCTTTTAATAATTTCCTCTTGTAATCACTATATAAATGTAAATGTTGTAAGATAAATTAGAGGAATCTGTTCATGTGTTCACAACAGTGTTATCATCCAACTTTCAGTACTGTAAGAACTGAAAACTCTAGAGGAATCATCTACACTTCTCACTCTTTAAGGTGTGCATGACCTTATTCTTCTCAGTTCTGTACCATTCCCTTAAGCACAATCTGCAAATTTTTTACGGTAAGTAGGAATACTTTTTTATCCATCATCTTTTTTCTCATAAGTCCACTGTATTTTTTTTTGAGGTCTGTTAAAAACAGAGATTCAAGGTGGTGATCTAGAGTCACTGTGACTCAAGGTAACATAGATATAGAAATCTGTAGGAATATTCAGGCTGTGTATGTGTACCAAATATACAAAAAGTTATACAATATGTGACCAACAGGAGGAATTAGAAGTGTGCATTCTCACAGAGTTTTAATGTCACTGAAATTATTATAGAGCCATAGCAAAAATGCTCATGTGAATAGAGTGCTGCAATACATAAGCACAGACTTCCCAGGAAAGATGGGAAGAGGGGTAAGTTGTGCTCTATGCTCATGACTCTCCACTACAGTCACATATAGTCAACAGATAAAAGATTGGCCAAAAGGCAATCCTAAATAAGGAGGATATATCTATCTAAACTCCGGATACTTACCTGTAAATCTCCTCATAGGCTAAGGTTGGAAGGAAGGACAAAAAGAAGGGCCATGCTGGTGAATGGCTGTAACAGACAACTCAATTAGGAATAGAAAGTGATAAAAACAAACTTTGAAATATTTGAAGGCTCAGTTGAGACCTTCATTCTCATGGGAGAATGTAACATTCCAGCATCTTCTATAAAGGCAACATAGTACAATAACAATTATGTGGATTTCTAGAGTGTGTTGGGAAAAAAAAAAAAAAAAAAAAAAAAAAAGCAGCTACCAGAGGAGTCTGTCTGCTGGATCTGCTATTCATAAATAAGCAAGCAGTCACTAGTGATGTGATAGTCAATAGCAGGCTTGCCTGTAAGGACCATGAGATGGTAGAGTTTAAAGGAATAAAAGGAAGACAAATAGCAAAATAAAAACCCTAGACTTTAGATTGTTCAGTGAACTGAATTAGTGGGATACCATGGTAGGTTCTGCTGAAGTGTGAGTGGGCCATCAACAGCCGTTTGACCTCCAACATCACAAGAATAGTCCCTTCTGATGTTCAAGAAAACAAGCAGATACAGTTTGGTTAAATGAGGAAATCCTAACCAAGCTCAAAAACAGAAAAAATAAAATAATAATTAAAAAAAAAAGTTTTTGGATGGTGGAAATAGGAACAGGCTGCTTAGGAAGAACACAGAAGCATCATCCAGACATAGAATCATAGAATTATTATGGTTGGAAAGGACCTCTAGGATCATCAAGTCCAACCTTCATCCCAACATCTCCCTAATCACTAGACCATAGCCTCAAGTGCTATGTCTATTCATTTTTTAAACGCCTCCAGCGATGGTAACTCCACCACTTCCCTGAGCAGCCTGTTCAATTGCCCAACCACTCTCTCAGTGAAGAATTTCTTTCCAATATCCAACTTCCCCTGATGCAACTTGAGGCCATCTCCTCTCGTCTTATCATTAGTAGTTTGGGAGAAGAGACAGACACCAGCCTCACTACAACCTCCTTTTAGGTGGTTGTAGAAAGCAGTAAGATCTTATCTCCGTCTCCTCTTCTCTAGACTAAACAACCCCAGTTCCCTCAGCTGCTCTTCATAAGACATATTTTCCAGACCTCTCACCAGCCTCATTGTCCTTCTCTGGACCCACTCCAGCACCTCAATGTCCTTCTTGTACAGTGTTGCCCAAAACTAGACACAGGATTCAAGGTGTGATCTCATGAGTGCCAAGTACAGGGGCACGATCACCTCCCTACTGCTGCTGGTCACGCTGGTTTTGATACAGGGCAGGATGACATTGGCCTTCTTGGCCACCTGGGCACACTGCTCGCTCATCTTCAGTCATCTGTCAACCAACAACCCCAGGTTCTTTTCCACCAAGCAGTTTTCCAGCCACTCTTCTCCAAGCCTGTAGAGTTGCATGGGGTTATTGTAATCAAAGTGCATGACCCAGCACTTGGCCTTGATAAACCTCATCACACTGGCCTCAGCCCATTGCTCCAGCCTGGCCAAATGCCTCTTCAGAGCCTTCCTACCCTCAAGGAGTTCAACTCTGGTTTTTTCAAATCCAATAATTTACAGTCACATGGTCTGAATCTAGGCTGATCCTGCCTAGAAATAAACAGCACTGTAATCTCAATTAAACATTGATTTCTCCTTTCCCAGGAACACTGTACTCTCCAGGACTCATTACTGCTTTTTCCTTCATGGCAAAAAAAAATTGTTAATGACACTAATTTAGTGACACAAATGTCATTTCTACATTTTTGTTCCATTCCAGGCCAAAAAGATTGCAACTGGAAAACAGACATAGCAACCTCGAAAGAGTTTAGGGAAACCATTCTTTGCAAAACAGAAACACTGCATAAAATTTAAGTGCAGTAAATCAAAAGATATTCTGATGAATGAGTTGACACAGGCTATTTGTGACTGTTATGGTGTATTTTTCTGGTGAGAATCAGCCCAGGCAGTGCTGTGAAATGGACAAGCTATTTAACCTATTGCCGTCAGTTCTTGCAGTTGCTAGATGAAACAAAGTAAATTAGAAAGAGCATCAGCTGTCAATTAATTTTGATTTATTTTCAATTATTTTTTATTATCATATATAATTAGTTTTTAATTCCCATAATATGCTTGAAAATTACATTTCTCTTTTCAACCTTCCTTAAATAAACACTGAAACTTTTTTCTACTAAAGGACTACTCTCTTGTTTCTAGTGGAAGTGAAGCAAATTTGGCTTTTATGTCATACTCCTCCACTTTCCTTGGTAGTAATGAGTGTTTAGCCACACAACCAAGACTTGTACTTCCTTTTTATAACATAAGTAGAAAACTGTGCTAAATTTCTTGCTTTGCTAGTATGACCTTACCTTGTGTTTATGAAATATTAGAGCAAAGATACTGTGTTTTCTAGCAGTCTCCTCCAAAGTTTGAAAGCTACTAGCTCGCTTCACTCTAACATCAGCTGAAATTGCTTCAGGAAAGATTAGTCAATCATTTAAAGCCAATTGCAAAATAAGCTTGGAGTTATTTTTGTATTGGGGCTTAAAAAACTACTAATGATAAGAAAACGCAAATATAATTAAAGACATATAAACATAGTTAAATGTTGATGCAAGTTTAAAATATGGTTTAAGCTAATGCTGTCTATTCTTAATACTGTAATCATACAGTCAGTTCAGGGCTTCTCTCATGATTTTCAACTGCAGATTTACTTCCAGTATTGTTTTCTGAGGCATGTAGAAATGAAATATTAATGACAGTCTCCCGTGATAAACCTATGTACGGCCTGTCATCAGCAGGTGCTGGAGATATGGACACACTCTACCCATTTTATCTTGGAACAGCCTGAAAGTAAAAGAACAAATCAACCTTGCTTGCTAGTTAGAGAAACACTTAGAGAACAGATGTTTCCTTTGTTTTTCCTGTGCTAGTTTGTCTAGGAGGTCAAAAATCCAAAGGCATTAATAACAGAAGAATATAAAATACACAGAGATACTAAAAATCATAAGGAATATAGAAAACCACAATATATATTAGTAAAGTGTAATGCTCTCATAACTTAAGTGAAAGTTAGTATAGTAAGGAAGTGAGTGTGTTGTAGCAACTACAATTGGAGCACTAAGGATTAGCAGGCTAGTAAGAAAATTTCTCCACCTAGCCAGGGAAAGAAAGTTTATCTACAAAAAGAATTAGAGATTTCTTAAACTAGTAAGATTCTCTAGATTTAAAATAATTTCACAATTTTTATTTAGTATGCTGAATCATCATATCATTTAATTCCAAGCAACTGTCACTATCATACTGGCAACTCGGAAGAACTTCTCCCCTCTGGCCACACCCTAAACAGAACCACAGCAACTGTTGAATCTGGGACACTTTTGCTGTCTGTAAAGTAAAGCACAAATCACATTCACCACTAGTTCATAGCTATCACAAATACTTATCACAATCTGTTCTTTCTGATACATGATCACCTGACAACCGCATTCACTTTGGATTTAACATAAATGTTCAAGCAGAGATCAGCAAAGGAGGAAGCAAACACCTTTTGAAGAGAAAGCCTGAGAAAACAGATCACAGAAGACACTTGGGTCATGTCAAAAACAGGACATCTGTGTAAAATCACCTCATCCACCAACAAAACAAAAACACTGGGGAATTTGCAGCAGAGAGTAGTGTAATGTGAGAGAAACACCTATGCAGACACTAGGGTCAGTGAAGAAGGGAGGAGGTGTGCTGGAGCAGAGATTCCCCTTCAGCCCCTGGAGGTTAACAGTGGAGCAGATATTGACCTGCACTCCATGGAGGACCCTATGTAAAAGCAGGTGGCCTTGTCTAAAGAAGGCCACAAATCTGTGGGATGCCTGCACTAGAGCTTTCTGTTCCTAAAAGTCTACAGCCTGTGAAAGGGACCCAAGCTAGAGCAGTTAATGAAGAACTGCAGCCGGTGAGACACATTCACATTGCAGAAATTTGTGGAGGACTGTTTCCCATAGGAGGGACCCCACACTGCAGCAAGGGAAGAGTGTGAGGAGTCCTCCTCCTGAGCAGGAAAGAGTGGCAGAAAAAGTTTGATGACCTGACCACAACCTCCATTCCCCATCTCCCTTCATGACTCAAGGTGAGGAGATAGAGAAAAGAAAGAGTGAAGTTGAGTCTGGGAAAAAGGGAGGGGTGGAGGGAGTGTTTTAAGATTTCTTTTATTTCTCATTATACTGCTCTGAATTGATTGCTAACAAGTTAAATGGATTTTTTTTTCCCCAACCTGAGTCTGCTTTGCCTGTGATCAAAACTGGTGAGTGATCCCTCCCTGTCCTTGTCTCAAGCCATAAGCCTTTCATTATATTTTATCATCATCATCCCACCAAGGGGAATTATTGAGCAACTGTCTTCGTGGTGCCTAGTTTCTGGCTGGGTGTAAACAATGAGAGAATTAGAGAATGGATGAGGTTACAGTGGAACTCTAGAGGTCTTCTGGTCCAACCCACCAGCTCAAACAGGGTCACCTACACCTAGTTGCCCAGGACCTAAGGATGTGATCTATCTGGACTTCTGCAAGGTCTTTGACACAGTCCCCCACAACATCCTGCTCACCAAGTTGGAGAGATATGGATTTGATGGGTGCACTGTTCAGTGGATAAGGAATTGGCTGGATGGCCACATCCAGAGGGTAGCGGTCAGTGGCTCAAAGTCCAGATGGAGAGCAGTGACAAGTGGTGTCCCTCAGGGGTCTGTATGGGGACATGGGTTGTTTAACATTTTTATCAATGACATAGACAGCAGTATTGAGTGCACCATCAGCAAGCTTGCAGATGACACCAAGCTGAGTGGTGCTGTTGATACACCAGAGGGATGGGATGTCATCCAGAAGGACCTAGACAAGCTGGAGAGGTAGGCCCAGGTGAACCTCATGAGGTTCAACAAGAGCAAGTCCAGGGTCCTGCACCTGGGCCAGAACAACCCTCACTATCAATACAAGACTGGGGAAGAGGCAATAGAGAGCAGCCCTGCAGAAAAGGACTTGGAGTGCTGGTAGATGAGAAGCTGGACATGAGCAGCCAGTGTGTGCTTGCAGCACAGAAGGTCGATTGCATCCTGGGCTGCATCAAAAGAAGTGTGGCCAGCAGATTGAGAGAGGCGATTCTGCCACTCTACTCTGCTCTGGTGAGCGCTCAGCACAAGGACATGGACCTGATGGAGTGGGTCCAGAGGAGGGCCACAAGGATGATCAGGGGGCTGGAGCACCTCTCCTCTGAGGACAGGCTGAGGTAGCTGGGATTGTTCATCCTGGAGAAGAGAAGGCTCCGAGGAGACCTAATAGCAACCTTCCAGTCCCTGAAGGGATCTTATAAAAAGACTGGAGAGGGCCTGTTTACAAAGGCCTGGAGTGAAAGGAAGAGAGGCAATGGGTTTACATTAGAAAAGAGTGGATTTTGATTAGATGTAAGGAAGAAGTTTTTTACCATGAGGGTGGTAGAACACTGGAACAGGTTGCCCAGGGAGGTGGTTGAGGCCCCATCCCTGGGGACATTCAAGGTGGGGCTTGACCAAGCTCTGAGCAACCTGCCCTAGTTGAAGATGTCCCTGCTCTCAGGAGGAGTGTTGGACTAGATGATCTCCAGAGGTCCCTTCCAACCCAGACGTTTCTAAGTTCTACCTGGTTTAGGCTTTTTTTAAGCATCACCTGAAATACTTACTAAAAATCTAGCTGTTTTGAGGAAGCAGGGTTCCAACATCTAAAACAAAAGAAACTTAAAATAGTTTATGGCACACAAGAGAACACATACACAGTATGTTTTCAAACAGCCTATCTACAAAACGTTCTCAGCATTAAGGTTCTGCGTTATCATTGCATTACACTAAGGAACAACACAATTTTAAGTTGCAAGGCAAGCTACTGATAGAACTGCCAGACTTTCACAATTTCAGTTAACAGAGCAGCAAAAGCAGACAGCAACCACATCTGGTAGGCAAAAACCAGCCAACAGCACCTCCTGGGTTTCCCCAAACTCTCTCCTCCTGGCACAACCATGTGCCATCGCACCTAGGGAGAAAGCACTTCACTTCAGGAACAGGGCAACACTTTTCCAGTGGCTCCAAGCAGAACATTTTATGCCAACACAGAGAACTACATGATTCAGCACACTCATGTGCAGCTGTTGAGAGAATCACATGAAACAAACACTAAAACCAGTTTTAAACAACTCTAAGTCTCACACTGACTAACAGCATAAGTATTTTATATACTAAAAAAAGTTGATACCTGAGCAGAGGTTAAAAAAAAAAGTCACCCCAACACAACTGGTTTTCAGTGTGTAAAGAGTCCCGTGACTGGGCCGGGCAGTCACAGTTCTCTTCAAGCAGGAAGACTGGCAACACCAGCATACCACAAGTTACAAAAAATATTGATCTGAATTGTGCAGCTACTAGGACATGTGAGTCAGCATTGTTAAATGAGAAAGATTTCAATTATTAAGGAGTGTTGGCCATTAAAAGCTCTGCCAGGGAATAAAGGCTGCAGATGCATGCTAATATTTATAGGTGTTGAAGCATACCTGAAAAATCCCATCTCCTGTGCTCAACCTTCTGTCTCTCATACAAATGTTAATGAAACTTTTATCTGCATGTGATGTGGTAAAGGTGAACACTTTCATCTAATGTGAATCTTATTGGGAGGTTTAAGAGCCACCATTCCTTAGAAACATCTGACAGTCTCCATACCAAGTAAATTATTTTCACAAAAGCAGTGCCTACAGAATTAGGTCAGAGGTTGTTACATACATTTGCTGGTACTTCATTCTGTCTTTCCTTTGAAACATGTGCCTTTAGGAGTTTGTAAAAAGCCTATGGGGTAGAACAGATGAAGCAAATTATTTTCAAAACCTCCTTGCCTTTTTCTTCTCACTATCTGAAAAATGAATACTCTCAGAACAGCATTCACCCACCTAAAATTGTTTTAGCTGCATTTCATATTCAGTAGTTTGTATCAAATTCCCATAAAAAAAACTATCCCTGTCAATAAATACAGCTTGTGCCAATAAATTTGTATAAGATCATGAGTGAAATTTTAATAAAGCTTATAGCACTTGGAACACAAAAATCAAAGGCCTGAAAACGGGTTACTCCAGTTTTCAGAACTCAACATAAGGATACCAACAAGCAGTATAGATTTTTATAAAAGTATGAGTCCACATGTTCGCCCAACTGCTTCACATTCTTCATAGGTTATCAGTTCCTTAGCATCTAGATATGGAAGTGTAAATATTCATCAGTTCACTCTCTGAAACACTGCACATGAAGCCTTGCCCAAATCACTATTAAGACCTGAAATCTCATGGAAATCTCCAGAGTGCACAGAATTAGGTTATGGATGTTTTATTTGCTTTTCCAATCTTACTGTAAAAGCAAGGAAGTAAGCAAGATGTCTCAAGTAAAATGGCAAGTACAGAGCTGTAACACAACCCCATCCAAACGAGGAAGCTGCAGGAAGCTTCCACAGGGCTTATACAAATGTCTTCTGATGCAAGTCCATGCTAAGAGCATTTCATCCTCTTGGACATGAGACACGAGTTTCATAAAGCCTATTCTACAGATGGTTAATACTGTACATTTCATACATTGCAAATAGGCTTCTTCAAAGGTACTGGTCATTCCAAGGATTTCTGTTCATTTTCTGGCTCACATCTTTCAAGAGCTTATCTAAGGACATAACACAGAGAAGGTCCAGGACATAAGAGAACCCAGACCCTCCAACTCTTGCCCGCTCAGCAGACACATTATCCTGCACCCCTTACCCACAAGGGACTGACAGTGCAAGAGGCACTTGATAGAGACAGAACTATCTACACTAGAATTTGGACAGGCCTGGCACTGGGCCAACTGAAATCCACATCTCTTCCTATAACTTTCATTTTTTTGGAGCCTGAACTGAAAATGGTATCCAAACCTTACTAGTAATGGGAGTGAACAGAGTTCCTCTTTAGGTTCAGTGGAAACACTGTTTTGCACAGGAACTGCACCAGCACCCTGTGAGAATGAAAATACAGCATGACCACAGGGACATTCAAGGTCAACACCATTTTTATCAATGCTGGACTTTAGGGAATGGTAGTACATGCTTGCTTTTTCAGCATTTTTAGACTGCTTCAGCAACCACATTGTTAATTAGTTCAAGGAATACTTTACATAAGCAGCATTTCTATTAGAATATTTTCATCTTGAGAGTACATTTTCACTGACTAAAATATGGCACTCATAAGCTTGAGTTCATTCTTTAGAATTACATTTATTACGACCTCCAACGTACTTCAATAAGCTTGGTTTTTAAAATTCATTCAAAATGCTGCACATATAGATATCTAAAACTGAAATTAGACATAGCTTGAAGGTCAGCCATAACAATCAAACCTTTGTAGGAAAGGTTTTTGCAATCTGTCCTAGCCTTTTATATAAAAAGGAAGAAGGGTCTCTCCATTGCTGCAGTTCAGGTAGGGATTAAAACACATGCCCTGAGTTTCAAAAATGAAAGTCAAATATTTAACCACTGAAATTTTATAATGGAGGATGAAACCATTTATAATGCAGGACTCCTCAAGTCTGCTTAAATACATCTGAATGAATCTTGCAGTTTGTCATTCATACAGAGAAACCTTACCCTACCTTTTGTCAAATGTGTCTCTTAACGGCACACCACAGACTGAGAAATCAATTATTTGGGGGGTGGGGTGTGTGTGTAATCCCCACTGGTCTGGGTTGAAGTAATTTTATTTGTTGAAGTCAAAATTCAATCTGAGTATTACTCATATAAAACCAATGTGCATTACAGAAAAAGGCACTTCATTTTTGTAGATCATTAAGTGATTTTTTGTACATCATGAAGTGCTGTTAGACAGGATTTCTCTTTCCCTCTGACGAGGCCAACATCAATTTTTAGTTGCAACTTACCTCTTCAATAAATGAGCTAACTTACGAAGCTCAGCAATACAATTCTGTTTTGTTCTCATGTTGAAATATCATGAGAAAACGCTCTGATGTAAGAAACAGTTTGTGAAAACACCTCCCCATCACCTATAAAGAAGCTCGCCAATCTCACCTAAGGTGCAAAAAGTAACTTAAAATGACTGAAAAAAGTGACAAGCTTTGGGTTTAACAGTGAAGAGGTAACATCTCCGGTGGACACACCATCACATTTTATGATTAGACAATCAAATATCTTCTCAAATTCAGAGACTTTTAGCATCTAAAGAAAAAAATGGAAACAATTGCTAGACAAATGCTAAAGTCAAAGTATAATGAGGAAAATGGAGAGAAAGGCATGTAATCTCCTTTGTAACTGTAAAAAAATTAACTGCTATCACATCCCTTTCGATACTTGCACTGCTAATTCAAACCAAAGCTATGCAAAACATGGACCTTTTCAGTCAAATCGTTCTTTTCTCATTTGATAGCAATGTTTGAAGACTTCATTCTGCCCAAGTACACTGCATTGCTAAGGGTGAATCCCAAAAAAACAAAGCTATTTTATCTTGCTGTCACCATCAAGAGGTCTACAGGACTGCCTACAAACAGTATCACAGTGCACTGCCTCTGCAACAGCTGCCTTATTATTTCCACATTTCTTTGCAACTACAAGGAAATACTTGATGAGTTTCACTCTCAGATGCTATGCCAGGATAACTTTATGATCTGTTCCATTTGTAGGTGTTTTTACAGCTGAAAGCATACCAAGAGCAACCAACAGCAAACCTCACGACAATTACTATTAGCTTTACAAATCCAGACAAAAACTTCTTTATTTTGGAAAGCAAACAGCCTTTTCTTCTCAACAAGTGTGCTTCTACTTGTTCATAGGATGCAACCCCTCCAGCCACCACTGAGGTCCTGAAGCACCCAGTCACACATCTCAGCCAAATTAGATGTAAATAAATTCTTTATCTTGGACAATAATCAAACAAGGTACATCTCTCACTTCCCCTCTGCATAGGAAGACGACACTCAAATGCTGAGCCCCACGGGCCACAGATGTACTGTGAGATCAAATTGGTTGTAGATGTCAAGAAATCAAATGCAGATACCAAACTTGACTAGAAAGATTAGAGGAAACATCCAATGTTTACATTTCAGTCACAGCTCACATCATTATGGTACAAGGCCTGTAAGGACAATTCAGAATCTCTTGGTTTTGAAGTTTATGTGTAAAAATTAATTTCTGCTGTTTGGGATCTAGTAGACAGGATTTTACCCAAAATAACAAGGTAGTCTCAGAATCTAAAAGGAGATAGGCAGAGATGGCTCAGTCATGCCAGTCAAAGGAAGAGGCAGTGATCAAAGCCTTCCTCTCAGTCGTGGTCAGTATTGTACCTTATTTTGGCCAAGCTCTTTCAGCCACAAGCAGAAGTAGCATTGCCAACTGCAAGCGTGTTGAGCCATCCATGTGGGGTTTCCTCTCACAAACTCTTATAAAACCCTCTTCCAAAGCTAGAGAGATGCTCACTTCTTCCTCCTCTGCCAGCACTGAACCCCTTCCACAATGCACTTGGAAGCTCAGGGGACAAGCAGCAGGGCCATACTCAAAAGCACTTGCTTTGGCTACAGAAATTCCCACTCTGTAGGCTTACGTTCCCATGTGAGAGTTTTCAGAGCAGTCTGGAAAGGCCCTCGCTTGGAGATGCCCAGACAAAGGGTTACAGCAAACACTGTTCAGCTTTGCTCAAAAAACCATGCAACTAATTGATTCAGCTTTACCATGACTTTTAGGACAAACCCTTGAAAATACAGAAGGCTAACCACCTTCAACAATTAATGAAACAAGAGCAGTCTTGAAAAATAAGCAGAGGTGGTGACCCTAACTGATCTGAAATTAGGATTTTCCACAGCTGCACTGAGCTGTGGATAGGCTGCGTGACTGCCATTAGCTCCAGCTACCCATGGGATCTGCAGGCCACCCTGCCAAAAACCCACTCGGCACTGACACAGCTGGTTCCCAGAGGAGGCAGGCAGTCCAAGGACAGGCCAGGAGGACAGGCAAGCTCCTAAAGCACCTCCCAGTGCTTCCACACAAAGGGCATTCCCAGCACATGCACCTGGGGAACATTCTCAGACCCCACCAAAATGCACTGACCTAAACCCAACTAGCAACTGATACGTAACAGAGTTGGCAAAAAACCACAGCAACAAAGTCACAAGCTGCGGGTTTCTGGATTTCACCACAACAAGCCTGGCACATGGGTCAGAGCAGGATGGCCTCTCCCATACAAGACTCAGTTCACAGCAAGATTTTTCTACAAGACAAAACTCAAGTTAAACCCTCTGGTTCTATTTGTTTTCAGTGGGCCTTGCTTCCATTAAAGAAAAAGAAGAAGAAAGTTTTTCATATACATTTATGTCTAACATTCACCTTTTATCACCAGATTTAACTTGGGTCAGTGCAATACAATCAAGTGCTTAAACATTCATCTCAGCAACACCTTTACACTCATTTCCATTAGCTTTTCTTCCCTAATCTTTAATTGCTTCAAACTGGAAGACACAAGTATCATTATATGCAAAAATAAATATACCACTTAAGAATCATAGCTCTCTTGCAAAATCTTTGCACTCCATAATCACACTACATAAAGAAATAATTATCCAGCATTAACTTTTAGCAAGATGGGTTTAAAGAATCAGCAAACTAGCAAATATTTAGCAAAGCTACTCTCACTTTTTTTTAAAATCCAAAACCACTTACAAAACCTAATTCTGTACATTAAAAACAGGAGACCAAAAGTCATACAGAGTGCTTTAAATTATGCCTTTTCCAAAGTCCCAGAAGGAGAATTGATGAAGCTTGTTTTCCAATTCTTGGTAGCAAAGATTTTGCAATTTTAAATTAACTGACATGTTATTAGGAGCCCTTCACTCAACTGAAACAGGCATAATTCACTGACAGAGAAGTACGTCTGGAGTGAAATGCTGTGAAAGGATTTTCTCATGACCAGGTTGTTGGCAATTTCTGTAGAACAGCTGAGGCTAGTTCAATCTGAAAGACAAAAGTCATTAATGGCACAGCCTATTTCTCATCTATCACAGATGATCCATCATACATCACTGCCACAGCAATTTCTGCTCAACCTTTCTCTCCCATCTTCAGCTAAAGGTAACGATAGCACAATTTGCACTTCTGAGAGGCTGTCAAATATTGCTTTGGACTTCTAAGACTTCAATCAGCTACCTGAAGTATCCTTATAACAGCACTTTCTCCACACAGGGTATCTGCTGCCAGGGAGCTGCACAGGCTTGCACAACTGATGCAACCCAATGGCTGAGATTTCCAAAAGATATGCCAATCCCTGTTTAATTTATAAGTTCTTGGCACAACTGTCAACAAACATTTGTGTTGGAGAATGGCTAGAAGACAAGGGCCATGTACCTTTAAAGGAAATGCTTTCTGAAGCAAGATGTTAAGCTCAGCGGTAGTTCTCACAAGAAACAGCGAGGCCAGCATGTCCCTGAGCTTGTAAGATAACAGAATGCTGTGGTTAAAGGACTGAGGATGTAGATACGGTCTGTGAATGTGAGGGGGGTGGATTCTGGAAATGTGCCTTTTAGCAGTATACCAATGAGTAGTCAACATGTGTGGCTATTAATGAGACAACAGTATATAAGCAGCCTTATAACCTATAATAAAAGGAGTTTGCTTTACCAATCACATTGATTGTCTGCATCTTCCCTCGCCGCTCCGCACATTTGTGGCTCCAAACACCAAACTAATAAGGAAGAAGTTAACACACTGGGCAGAGAAGAGACTGTTGATTAATTTGACTCTGAAAAGAGGGTAAAACGGAGAGCAATCCATGGCTAGCTTTGCATGCTGATTTCAGATCTTCAAAGGTACTAATGATCACTGCAGAAGGCACATACTACTATCTCCAAAGCAAGAAGGAAAGGACCAGTAAAATCTTGCCAATTTTCTTCTAGTAGCAGAAATGACACACACCCCCCAAGTTTAAAAATCATTTTCACTCTTTTCTACACAAAAATGCTACAACTTTCTCAAAAACAATTCCTATGTCTGTGCATCATTCTCCTAAAGATTCACAAGTAACATTTTGCCATTTTTGCACTACACAAATCAAAGTTTCTATCCCCATCTTTTATTTCCACAGGCCAATTTTATAGGGGTATGAGCATATTTATTTGTGATCAGAGTCTCATTTCACATAACATACAAGAGCTAGAGCTTAATTTTAGGCCTACAAGAAATCTTCCTGCAATCAAATGGGACAATTCATAAACTGAGCATCACCCATGTTTGGATAATATCCAAAACCAGATTGATAAAAATGCATTTGCCTTAGGAAGACAGCTCCGTGCTTCTCGTTAGAAAGGCTGTTCTGCCACATACTTAGCATTTACAATCTGCTTTAATAATGGCGGTATTAAGCAATTATTTTGCATTGGTCCATCAGTCAAGGAAAGAGAGCTCAGTGGAGAGGCACTGGGAAAGAGTGGCTGTGTACCAGTTCCACCCACAGCTCCTACTGAAACAACTTCTCCAGCTCTCAGCACAGTGGCACGTGCAGAAGAGCTCATGACGTATTTGAAAGTATTCAGAGTTTCTCATTTCTTTGGTCTTAATGCAACAACTAACATGCTTATTTTAATATACCTCCATTATTAGAACAAAATAAACACAGTAGGCAAGGTATTTAAAAATATTAGGTCTGAGGCTTTTATGACTTTCACAGGACTTTCTGGAGTTAATCTGGAAAAACAAAGAGACATCTGTACACATTACTACATATTAGAATAAAAAGAATTTATAAAACCTTGTCACATGCAGCTTTTCTAAATATCTGTTCATTTTTAGCACTACTTTGCTTCAGCACTGAAAACTAAGCCTATGCACCAGGACAGTGAATGAACTATTTAGCAACCATTTTTCCTTTCAATTGCTTTATTTTCTTTCTTGTTCTTTAACACTGGTAAACTTTACATTTAGGCAGAGGTCTTTAATTATTGCTCAAAGTAAACGAAAGCTGGGTACCAAAAACTGAGATTGTCTTGCTTACAAGTTCATGCCTTAAAGACAGCAGCCTCTCCTCCTTCTCTTAAGCCTGTATCTTACACTTTACACAATTTCTGCACTAAATTAAATGAGAGTCCTTGAAGAATGAATGGTTTATTGTGCAATTAAACCCTACAACACAAAATGGGGGCCAAAGTGCTGCAGCTTTAAAAAGAGCAAAACCACAGAAGACTTCTAATAAATTTATATTTTAGTAAGGACATACTCTTTTTGTGACTGAGCTAGAAATTCTTTTCTCCTATGAAAGCTGTACAATTCAAAAGAATTCTCTCTCTGAGATTGCAGGAGCTGAAAAAAAGAGAAAGAGCTGAAAACCCCCAAGTTGCTTAACCACTTTGTTATTTTGAAGCCTAGCTGAGAACAAGCAAAAGCACTAGCACTTAAATACATACTCTTTCCCCTATTTTCCTTGCCTAAATCATTTAAACTCCTGAGAGTGCAAGACCCACTTAAGCTTTTAATTCCCTCAGTGCTTTTGCACAGGAATCCGTTGGCTTAGCAGACTTACAACCACCACTTTGTTAAGCAAGGTAACAAGGCAAGTTCTATTCCAAACACTCCCCTTCACTCCCATCCCACCTAACAAATATTTGGTCTACCTACCTGGCTGCTGCCCAGATGTTCTTACTATTGACAGCTGACAGAAAGCTGGTTGCAATATAACAGAAAACACATTATTGCTACATTTCTTCATTTGAAATCTTTCAACTATGGCTTAGTTTTATTTTGCTGTTGAAACTATGCCTCCAGTCAAAAAGCAGGAGTGTTTGTTCCATGCGTGAATATTTATTTAGATTGCTTTTCATTACTGGTTTTGAGGGTAGGCTAAGGGAAGAAAAGAGGGGAAGAAGAGTTAACATACTCTGTTTGGTGGGGATTTTTTTTCCTTATATGTTTCTGGGTCTTGTATACAGGTAGGGGAAAAATGCCAGTTTTAAGTCTGCTCTCTTGTATAATCCATCCACCACGTACCCAAAAAGCACCTCAATCGGTGACCTGCTTTTTACCACAGTTGGGGGCTCACTACTGACAAGCATAAACAGCAGTTCTCTCTTTCTTCAACTTCTTAGCCATACTAACTTTCTAGGAAAATGGTTCTGGAACATATGTACAGCCTCTAGAAGCAACAACAGTTTTGAGCAGAAAAAAGCTCAACACTTTCACCCACAAGCACTTTTTATTCTGAAAACAGTGTATACATATTTCGTAACATTATCTACCTGAAAGACTCACAGATTTTATAGGAAATGCTACATCAAGGTAAATTGATTTTTAAAATAATTTATGCTATGATGTTAGTTCTGAATTAAAACAAATTGCCTGCTCTAACTAGTAACAAGAAAACTAAATACAGCACTATACATTACACAATTAAAAACATTAAAGTTCCTAATTCTCAGAGAAGTTTCTGGCAAGTACAAATTCCCAAAATACTGGGGGACAGGGAAGCCTTTTCTTAACACATATGGCAGATACACTCCATAAACTCAAGACCATTTCAAAGCCATGTTTGGGACCAATATCACAAAATTCTGAATCTCTGCACTGTACATACCCTACTAGCACAAAAGTAGTATTTACTACTGACAGATAAAATATCGTTCAGATTCAGGTAATCTTGAGGTACACACTAAACTCAGGATAACTTTAATTCTGACAAGTGAAGACAAGCCATGCTATCTTTTTCTCACAAATAAACACCAAGAAATATATGTCTACCATTTATTTGTATCTTCCTATGCAAGCAATCATAGAAAAAATTGTGTCAATTGCAAGTTTTCTATTAGACATCAAAAGCATGCAAAGTATCACAAAAATAATATGAATAGTTTGGGATCAACATTTTTTTAAAATTGGGGTTTTTCAGAAAAACAACTCTGATTTCTTAAAATAAGCCTGCCTTTTTACAAACCTTTTTGTTTACCTGTATGTTCTATTATTGCAGATGCATATGGAAAACCTTTTGTTCACAATGAACATGCAAAAAGGATCCAATTAAACTACAGTTTATAACCGAATGTATTTGTATTCTGTACTGTTCTATTTAATGTCACAATATTTGGGCACCATACCCTAGGCTCTCATTGTTTTTAAATCCCTTAGAACTGCTTCATAATAATAATAATTCTCACAACACTAAAAATCTCTGGCACCATACTTCAGTGTCAAAAGGAATTAATTCAAACTGAAAGAATGCAAACCCTTTTGTCCTTTGAAATAAAAAAAATTAATGAGGTATATATTTGTACTTATTGCACATCAAGAGTACAAATTTAATTTGGATTGCATAAGAATACCAGATTTATTTTCCACCTTACTAAAAAAGATGGAGGCTTTTCCATGGACTATTAACCTTAAAAATCTTGACACTCTCCACAGGAAATTGATTTTCTGCAAAAACTTTGGAAAGGATTTGACTTGGATTCCTGCAGAAGGTATTTATAGTCCATTTAGGTCCAAACCTACAACATAGCCCACAGATGAGAGCGCAGCATATTAAATAACCAAGACATTCAACAAGTTGGCTTCGAATGAAACTTTGAGAATAGAAGTCCTAGAGAAGCAGAATGGTAGGTAACAAAACAAATCATTCAAGAGTATAAGTCTCCTTAAGAGGAGTCTCTAAGTCTAAGAGTCTAAGTCTCCTTCTAAGCATTCTAAATCTCTTTATTAAGCATTCTGTAATGAAATTGTTTTCATGGTAATTGCTGATCTGCTATAAACCTTGACAGACATGCAAGATGGCAACCACACAAATTATCTTGCCCCCCATGAGCTTCATATATATGGTTCATTTTTCAAGGACTAAAAACAAAAAAAATTCCTACACAACAAGACAATTACTGTGAATTCATTCCTTCAGAGAGGGATAGAGTTCGGTGGGGCTGTGTTTGGGTCTTTTTCATTGTTTGGTTTGGGGTTTTTTGAGGTTTTGTGTGGTGGTGTTTTGTTTTTTGTTGATTTTTTTG
>JANIJG010018839.1:100820-125401 GCA_024611175.1 Megaceryle torquata
TGGGGTTTGGGGTTTTTTTTTGTTTGGGGTTTTTTGTTTGTTTGTTTTTGAGAGAGTGGTGTCAGTATTCCCAATGAGAGCCCTTTGAAAACTGGCTTTTGATAACAGGACTTCTTTTCTGATCCACAACCAAGTTTGGTTTCAGGGGCAAAGAGCATACGTGACCACAAGAAGCAGCCACCAGCAGGAGGAACCATGGTTTTAAAACTAGGAATTGGGGGGGGGAGCACACAGGGAACACACACACACAAAAACACACACTGACAAACATATCATGCAATACAATCCAGCATTTAAATCAGTAGGAACTCTACCCTCTAAGCCTGCCATGGTAGAAATGAAGATGTTTTTATGAACATCAAAATCTTCATTAATTCCTTACTCATTAGCCCGGTGGGGGAAGGGAATGGTCTCAGAGCAGGCCATGACCCCAGACACAATTCACTGATGGACAGTAAAGATCAGTGGAGAGCTGGTCAGTGAGTTTTGGATGACTTGTGCGTTTTGGATAGCAGCACCATCCAGGCACACAGCAGACTCATGACAGGGTGGCACAGCCCTGTCCATAGAAAGGGCCTCTCCCAACACCGCAGTTCTCCAAGGGCCTTTGAAAATATGCGTGTCTGAGGCGCAAGGGAGTCCGTGTTCGGAGACCAAAGGAAAGCCACAGTGAAATTCCCCCTTCTCTAAAGAATCACGCCCATATGGCTTTTATTCTTAGGTTGGAGGCAGCCATTTGTACTGTTATCTATCTTATTAGCAAATGCTGCCTGAAGACTCTCAAAGAAAGATTTTCTCTACTTTCATTTTCCCGAGACTCACTACAGAAATGTGTAAATGACAGTTTACGATATTAAACTTAAAAGGAGGCATGATAAGAGTTGGCTTGAAAGGGGAGAGGAATAATCTGTTCTTCAAATCCTCTGTAGACAGGTCATAAACAACATAAGGCTTAACAACAACCTTCCTAAATCTAAAGATAAAGCAGCAGTAGAGCATCCCACCAATAACAGAGTTATCACCAGGGCTTAACAAACTGCTAAAGAATAACACAGAAATGGGATTTTGCCATAGACAGGTGAGAGTGCCTAAGGATGGTCGCCACACCTGTAGATAGCCCAGCTTCCCATAAAGATGAGGTTGATGTGATCACCACACACCAAACCCTCTCCCCAACACTTTTCATAGCTTTCATGTCCATTTGGTTTGAAAGAAGGTCTGAGGTCTGAAAGAAACATTTCCCAGCCTCTGATTTTCACAGGTCTTAGCATTATCACCAACACATTCTCTGTGCTGACACAGCCAAAAGGTAGCTGGTTGGGATATGGGTTGTTTCTGAACCAATTAATATTTCTGCTACCAATAGCCCATGAAAAGTGGTACGCAGTGCTCATGCTGCCACTCACTTTTTTCCCCATGAAAAAGGCAGTGCGCAAGGCCAGAAGCAAAGGAGGAATGGTACACCAGAGTACTTCATAAGATAAGACCATGTCCACTGGTTCCTACCTCAGCTGCTGTTTCATGAAAAATACTACAGAAACACCATTAATTTTGAGTGGCTAACATTACAAAAACCTCAGACTTGCTTTTCATGATTATCCTTTCTTTTATCCCCTGCCACACCCTGAAAAGTAAAAGTGACGATCAAAGTCCAGTCTCACTGTGCAGCCTCTCTTACCAATGATCAAACCCTCTTCCTTTTGCATACTGGAGGGATCCATGATCACCATCCATCCCCACCAGTTTCTTGCTTTTCTCTTCTTCTGAAAGTAGCAGAATTGGTAATGAAGCAAAGAGCAGAAAAATGTTCAGACCTAGATGACCAGAGCTACAGGGATGAAGGCGTGTATAGTCCATTGCTCATGTCCTGCTTCTCAGCAGGAGCTTAGCCCTTCTGTTTTCAGAAGGTGAATGAAGCTCTATCTAGACAGCTCAAACTGGTTAAGCACAAGCACATAAGATTTCACATCCTGTCAAGTTGTTTTGCATTCCAAGTAGACTTTCAAACAAACCACGTCACAAACATTTTGTGTAGCTTAAGCCTTCAAACACATTTAGCAAGTCAAAAGGTACATGGTCAAGTGAAGTTTGGCTCATAATTAGATATTAAGTACTTTTTTTTTTCCAAGATTTAGTATCAGCAGAAATGCTTCTGCAATGAGATGAATGGTGATGTTTGTTTTTTTTAAATCCCACTGGAAACAGTTGTGCAGGTTTAGTACAAGTATTTCCCTGCAAACATTTCTGTAATTAAAGTCTGAAAATAGGCAAGTTTTCCTTCCAAGATGAGAAAAAACTGAGAGCAGAGACATAACAAGAAATTAAGGAAAGTCTACAACTCATTTATACTCATAATAAAACTCCCTGAATTTTATAATATGCATAAACAAAAAACTGTAAACCCTTTCAAAAGGGGATACAATCCTCTTAATTAAGAATGGAATAGATATAATTAGTGAGATATATCCATGGCAAGACAAATACTTTGTGTTAAGACATAACCTTGCTGTAAAGGAGAATCAGGCAGGCAGCCTCTCCTGCATGCCAGTGCAATGCAGGCAGCTCCTGCACCACAAGCAGTGAAACTTCCTGAAGGGAAACTGCTGCTAAATGATCAGGACTTCTTTAATGCGTCTTAAGAAATTGATGCCTTCTTTCACAAACAAATGAGGAATGAGCAAATGGCAATGAAGTCAGGAATTTAACTGAGAAGCAGCTATCGATTGTGGCGTGTTGAGCTGGCACATTGTGCATGAAGGGCTCACCTGCTTGTTGTGCCAAGTATAATCCATCTGCTCATTTGAATCTTCACCATCAGATAAGACACCACTTGGGGTCACAGGCAACCTGCACCAAGTACAATTGGAAGGGGGGAGTGTGGGGCGTGAAAAAGAGAAGCAGCATGTTCTCTCCAGCCCTCAGGCAGACAGCAGCCACAAAGGCTGGAAACACCAGGAGAAAGTACTGGCTAAAAAAAAAGCAAAATTAGTGCTGGCACATCATCTTCAACTTCCTGCGGAGTTAGAGGGAATTTATAGGACAGAGAGGCAAACAGCTCCCAAAGCCCTGCAGCAATGAAAGCTGGGCCGCAGCTACCTGCAGGTGTAGGACACCTTGTGAAGGGCTGCATGAGTAAGAGGTGCATGTAAACAAAACGCAGCACCCAGCAAGCCCTTAGGAGACTACATTAAACCTCTCAATGGCAAGGGTATATTTACTAACCATATAAATAAGAATCCATCTCCAATGTATCAATGTCAAAGCACTTGCATTTTTCCTAATGCCAGAAAACTAAGGAAACCAAGTAGGCAATAGGATTCAGCTGTAGTTTCAGGGAAATTTTCTCACAGCAATACATTTTTCCAAGACATACAATTAAAAAAAAAAAAAAAAAGCCCTAAGTAAAGCTGACAAAAAGAGCAAGAGCACATCCCTTCTGTTTCTCTTCCCACCATTTATTTATTTCCTGGCAGATGCAGAGAAGTGCTGAAGCAGCAGCTCTCTTGGCTGGTGGAAATCGCCAGCTGGAACCAAGGGGAACAAAGAGCAGCGCAGGTGGAGCCGTGTGGGAAGAGATAGGGGGACAAAGAGGGGCACAAAAATAGCAACACAGAGCAGATACAGAGAGATCTGCTTTCCCCTTTTGCTCCCCCTCACTCACTATCACGGTAACTTTAAAAATGCTATTCTGCATTCATCTTTTATCTCATACACCCACAATACTGTTTAATAACTACATTGGTTCTAAAATGAAGTTGCCTTTGAGCAGCAGAACAAACAAATCCCAACCTTCTCTGGACTCTTGTCTTGAAGTGACATTCCTCTAGAGATTCTTTAATGCTTAACATAGGCTGAGTTCACTTTTGGACCTTTCTCTCAGCTGGAAAATGAATAGGGTTTTCTTCCACCAAATTACTTGGGTCTTTCACATAACTCTTAGGGACTTCTCAAAATCCCTCTATGTTCTTGAAATATTTAACAGACTGAGAAGTTATTACTGGACTAAATTAACATCATCACCACACAGGCCTCATTTCTTTTGAAAACCAGGCTAATAAAAACCCCAGCCTGTGATATGGGAAATTGACAAATTTTAGATGATACTAAGAAAGATGAAGTAGAATAAGCAGTAATAAAGGAGACCATTGCATTTTTCTTCTCATTTCCGAGCTGAAACCACGCAGCTATGTAGGAAATGGCAAGACATGGTTAGCCATGAAGGACATGGACCCACTGGAGCATGTCCAGAGGAGGGTCACAAAAATTATTAGAGGGTTGAAGCACCTCTCCTATGAAGACAGGTGGAGAGTTGGGGTTGTTCAGCCTGAAGAAGGCTCTGGGGGGACATTACAGCGACCTTCCAGTACCTGAAAGGTGCCTATAAGAAAGCAGGGGAGGGTTTATTCACAAGGATTTATAGTGACACGAGTTAATGGTTCTAAGCTAGAAAAGAGTAGATTTAAGTTAGATGTTTGGAAAAAATTCTTTAATATGAGGGTGATAGATCACTGGAATAGGTTGCCCAGAGAAGTGGTGGAGGCCCCATCCCTGGGAACATTCAAGGCCAAGCTTGATGAGGCTCTGAACAGCCTGACCTAGTTGGGCATGTCCCTGCTTATTGCAGAGGGGTTGGACTAGACGATCTTTAGAGGTCCCTTCCTACCCAGTACATTCTATGTTTCTATATGATTTTGTACAAAGACAACAAAAAGACCATTACTTGGTAGGACATTCCTAGCAGGAGGTAAAACCTTGCATGGAGAGCAGGGTAACACATTAAGCAAGCCCCTCATGGAGAATCAGAGGAAGGAGGCCTTCCCTGTAGTGTACATTACACACATGCAGAAACTCAAAACCATCTTCAGCTATTTGACCATCTGAGACTGATGAGTGTTCACACAAGGATAAAACTAGCTTTCATATTCTGCTTGAAACCTTAATAATAAATAAGATACCGCTGCCACGGAGGGGGTAAACTGAGCATTCCTATTGCAAATGAGTACTTCTGGTATTACTTCTCCCAGATGGATCACAAGAAAAGGCTAACTCAACAGTGTGAAATAACATAAGAAGGTATTAAAAGCACAAACAGGCAAACTGTTAACAGACCAGACATAGCGGCAGCAAAGCAAAAGAAGCTTTGTATTTCATGGAACTGAAAAGTCATTTTAGGTTAAAATATTTTAAGCATTAAGTTTGGGAAATGGTTCACTATGGAAATGTGTACTAGCTTATGATTCAAACTCACCTTTACTTGGAACTACACAATTCCATTACACACTTTCATTATAAAACTATAGCCCTGGCCATCTTACAGCAATGGTGAACTGGTTTTGAAAAGGTTTAATGGTTGCCTACAACTGAAAAGTGCTGTACAATGTTGATTGCAAGACATGATGCCTTGCAATACACATCGGGAAGCAAAACAAAATTTCAAGTGTTTAAAGTTGGCCCAAATAGTTTCACTGCTCCAAACAACGTTCTTCTCCGTGCTCTGTGGTCTCACATACAAACCATGCCACTCAACCAGACAGAGCTGAGGAAACTGCAGAAATGCTTTTCTGGACAAATGCCAATTTGACCATAGAACAATCCTGCAACTATCTATTTAAGGCACTATGTATTACCAGAATTTTCCATATGGAAAGGAATCAGAAACGTGGAAAACTATAGAGCACTACTCATCCACTTCTTTAAATGTATTTGACATCTACACCCTTTGACACATGGCTCCTATTTCTCTTCATTAAAATGTCACTCATATTTTGAAACTTAACTTACCCTGAGTGACCAAGTTACTAGAAGGAGAACACAAGTACTACTGTGCTTGCCTCAGTATTAATTTATTACTGATACTTGCACTTATGCATTAGCAAATAATTTAAACTATACAGTGGGGACTGGGAGGGTCACAAATTTATCCTCTACTTTTGCCCTTTTGGATGTTTCCTTTACTCAGAGATACTTACTTTCAGATACAGAAGTGCAGGTCTTAACAGGAGACCTTCACTCTAATTCCAAAGTGCCCTATTTTGTTGCAGACCTTAAATTCAGTAGTTATACTACTAATAATAATAAAAAAAGCTTTACCTCTTGCACACTTCCCCTGCAATCAAATATCTGCATGGTAAATAATACTCATTAGCTGTTTTTAGACTGTATTTCTTCAGGAAAAATATTTCTGTGGAGAACATTCTCCTCAAGAACAGTCCTGATTTAGATTAGATCAAATAAAAGATATAATTACTATAACATAGCTGGGAAAGAGGAGGGGCAGAAAAAGAGAGAAGGAAAATCGGGGACTGATAACTCGATGCAAATAACACTAGGAATTATTTTCCTGCTGACATTAGCACTGGCCAATGCTGCTTTTGTCCTGAAACAATATTTGCTCTGGCCACTGAACCTAGGACCTGTCATGCTGTGAGGTACCAGGTGCTGTAACACCATCACATCCAGGCTTCCCATCTTGGTTCCTTCCTCTCACAACACTCAAAACATGTTTTGACAGGCATGACTTCACAGCTGTACTATACTGTATCTCCAGAATAATAATTTGTCTTTTAAAAAGTCCACAGTTAAGTGAGGGTAGCAGTAGGTTACAATAGAAGTGCAAAAACCCCCCAAGCATGCTGTTACAGTGGTACACCTCTATCACATACCAGATATAGAAAAAAAAAGCTGAGGCTCCAATTTCTAATTTTGGTGGTACCTCCTAAGAAATTCAACCTAAAAAACATATAAGATTTTGGTCCTGTAATTATTTTTTTGTTCATTTGCTTTGGGGAGGTTTTGGGGGTGGTTTATTTGTTTTCAGGGTTTGAGGTTTTTTTGCTATTGACAGGCTTTTTGGAAGACTACTCAAGGACTATGTAGGAAACTTCAGACATCAGTATAATTTTAACCCCCACACTATCACTTTTTAAAGGTTACCAGGTTCTAGCCTGTTTCACCTTCTATATGCAGCAGGCATTTGTATTTATGACCTGCTCATGACCACAGCATCTAAAGCATCTAATAAAATCCAGAAACAGGAACCAGGAAGCTGCTTGTCTTTTCTACTTGACAACAGAGAATAACAGTTAACAACCTAATTGGGATTTATTTATTTTTGCCTTCTGATGTTCTCCCAAACCAGATATTCCCATATACATACATTGGACACCTGGATGACTTTTTTCAAGCTTCTTCTCCATTTTCTTTCACGACCTCAACAAGCTTGTCACAAGATTCACTGCTGCCCTGCTTCTACTACCTCATGCAAGGTTCCCACTTGTGTTACATTCCTACAATGGGAAACTAGTTTCAGCCTGTCTGTTCTTTATGCTTCCTACCTGAACCATAAGGAGTATCATATAAGTAACACAAGCACAAAAAGCTGCTGGGAGGCATGAAAGTGCTAGTCACCAAACCCAGAAAGGAACCTGTCAGTAACCTAGAAGTCAGTCCACAATGACCTACAGAAATATACTATCACTTTGGAATAACATTGTATTCATGTTTTTTTTTTTGGGGGGGGGGTTTAATCTTACTCTGTTTAAGAAGGGAATTACTGTATTTTGGGTCCAAAGGAAAATTTTTAAGACACCTTTTTATCATTAATACTGAATTCAGAGTTTACAGAAGAGAAGAACAGATAGCCAAGACATAAGGGACATATCCACATAGCTAAATACAGAACATATCTAGCAGATACAATTATCTAGGTCTTCCACAATTTTCAACAGTGGTAGAAAAACTCATTTGTTGGACATTTAAACATTTACTTCTCACTTCTCAGAATAAGAATCAATTGCAGACAGCTCTACAGGGCAGATTTAACACTTGGTGTCTCCCAGTCCTCATTCTGAAAGAAGTGTCAGAAAGTGCTTTAAGTTGCTAAAAATCATAAGAGTTGGTATCCAAGAAGTGACAAAGACCATATGCAGTGACAAATCCTCCCCAGCTAGACTGCAGCCACCAGATGATCTAATCATCTTGAACTAGACTAGTTAAGAGTACAGCAATATCTTGAGTTTCTTCCTAAAAAGAACCCCTCAAATTCCACTGAGAATTTAAAATTTCTGCCAGGAAATGAACAATTTTGTTCCAAGTTGCCTTAATACAAATGTACCATAGAGTCTTGTGGAAGTTGTAGCTTTGATTTTTCACACCCTTGCAATTGCTCAGAAAATTACATTTCTGAGCCACCGCAGTCTCCCTTCTCAACAAGCTGCTTGGCTACCATCATAGCTATGTGTAATAGCAGAATTAGTCTACAGAATGGAAAGGGACAAGGGATGATGTACATTAATGACATCTTTCCCGTGATTTATGTACTTAAGATGTCACAGCACTTTAATACCTAAGCAGTTCAAAACAAAGTGGTTTGGTTTAGTTCAGTAAATTACATGTTTTTAAACATTTCTAAATCCATTTCTCTTTGTGAACATGTATCATATTTAACTTTGACCTAGAAGACTAGAAGAAATTCTGGCATTTCCCATAAAAAAATGTACTTCTGGGTTTTGTTCCACATTGCCAACAAAATGAGACCCTATTAAAAGGGAATTAAAAACAAACTCTGTCACATAAGATGCATTTTTGCCATAAACAGAAATTTCTTACACACTTATCTCCCATCTCCATGTAATTTTTTTCTATGATCAATTTCTTCAGTAGTTACTGGGATGTGTTTATTCTAAACAGGCTACCCCAGAAAAACCTTGACACTTCCCTGTACCCATCCTATTTTATCACATTTGGCATGTTTCCCTGAGTTCGTTTCCCTAGCACTGACAACTACAGCAGGGACTCATAAAGGAAAGGCAATACCTAAAACATTCTCTTCTACAGTTGTGCCATTATCTCAACCAACATCACAAATGAAAATCCTTCTTTAGTTGAGAGCTATGGATTATTTTTGAGAGGGAAGAGTTGTCGAAAGACTTCTTAACTGAAGATGTACCCTTTTATACAACTCCATTGCATACAGTGTGTATAAAGGACACTTCCTGCCCTTCCCTGATACTATATCCCATTTACCTCTAGTTTGAATCAACACATCACTTGGAAAAACAGCTTATTTTTTTATTCCACATAACTAAACAAAACCCTAAAACTATCACCACTTCACCCAAAGCACTTACACCTTATGTGTTGAAATGCATCATTGTCAGTGAGAACCTACTTATGTCTAAACCAAGTGTTCATCCTCAATTCAGCTAAAGAGCAGAAGACTTCAAAGCAGCAACATCAAAGATGACAGCCTCTCCAGTGCCCATATACAGTAAGCCAGCATTTTATAACGTTTTATATAGTGACTTATATTTGTGTTTCTATCTGTACATAGTAAAGGAAAGTAGTCTATAGCTATTAAAACAAAGATTTTCTTAAAAAGCAGTAATTATTCAGAGCAGGGAAAGAAAAAAAACACACAACCCCCCATAAATCACACAATTAGATTAATTTTGCCTCCCTCCCCATTTACTTTTACCCTTTGGCATTTGAAACCTCAAAGTATTTCACCTTTTACTGCTCCACTGCTGTTACTGTTGATATCAAAATAATTGACTGCATTTGTTAGCCCATAGCAGTCATCCTGTTTTGCAAATGATTAGACACATTGTTTTATTCTGAAAGTCCATCATCTTGGCTTCCATAGGACATCATTGTATAAGTTATGCCAGAAATAAATAATGCATGAAATGTGAAATGTTACCTATGCCAGAGCTGATCTAATGCTTCTTTGTGTGGAAAGAAAGACTTTAAGAAAAAAGGACTGGAAAAAAGTAAATTAATTTGAAAGGCTCATGCCAAAGAACACTTGAAATTTATAATAATAATAATAGTAAAGTAATGCTACAGATATTTGCTATTGAAAGTAGAATTCAGCTTCATGACTCATACCACAGCAAGCAAGCAGACACCATGAGCTGTGTTCAGACAGCTTAAATTCAAGCTCAGCCAAGTGTTTCCCATTAGCCAACTAAATTTTCACTGCCACCAAGACTGTGTGAATTATGAGGTCTCAATCCAGCATTTCAAGCATGGTCATGCTCAAAGGAGTAGCTCCCCACCACCTCCTGACAGAGAAGAGGATCAACTGAGGTACACATTCAGACTGCGGGGCCATGCAGATGCAAGGGTAAAATACTAAAAGAACCATTTGCATCTTTGCTGGATGAGGGAAGACTGCTCAGGGCCAAAAAAACAAAAAACAAAAAAAAAACCCCAGAGATCGAAAATAAAGAAGCAGAAGAAAACACTGAAGATGTGCTTTGGTAGCCAGGTTACCTAAAGTTTCTCAAGACACCCTTTTGGTTTTGTTGGGGCTTTTTTGTTTTGGTTTTGTTTTGGGGTTTTGGGTTTTTTTGGTTGTTTGATGTTTTGGTTGTTTGTTTTTTGGTTTTTTTTTAAAGAGACATCTGCTAATCATGCTGCTGCAAGTGAGGTACTCTTGCAGCTCTGTTCAGTAATGTATGTTCATTAGGAAGGCCAATGAATGACTCATCCAGGCACAAGAGACTTTTTTGACAGGCAGCATGTAAGCTTGGGGTAGCTTTAAGCAGGCCTAGTTCTCACTGATGAGAGCCCATTGCACTCCACAGCTGTGCTCTGCATGGGGTGACAGCCTACCAGGGGAAGCATTTGTCAGCACTCCTCTCCAAACCTACCACCTAGTCTAAAACAACTGGCAACACAAAGCATCTTAATGTTTGCAAGGCAGATTCAGGGGATAAATATGCTATTTAAAGCATTACTTAAGTCTGAAGAGATAAGACCCTCATTTCATATTTTTCTAGATAAATATGTTTAATCAGTTGTTCATTGTCAAAACAAAAAAAAAATTACTTCCCAGAGTTCTCAGTTGTATGCAGTGGTCACCAAATAACACTCCTGAACACACTGGAAAAAGAAAACATTCCCTTTGTTCAGGAAGAGGGGATTGCCATTTGTCCACATTTGGTTTTCTACTCCAGCAACCTCTTCTAGCTAATTATCCACTAACTCAGCTGTTCATCTGTTTGACTGCTTCAAAAGTTGAACTAGCACATATTGCTTATTAATGTTTTATTCTACCATACTGTTGGTATGTTTAGATGGTAATCATCAAAGAATCTTGCTTTACAAATATTATAACAAACAGCGTTCTCAATTCATTATATTTTAAATAGGTTATTTCTCCTGATTCCTTGTCACAGAAACACTTTTTTCATCTTTCATGAACCTATCTTGCCTAAGCTCAGCCAAGTTGGTGTTTTCACAGTTTATACAAATCCTCTTTTGCAAGGGGTGTGCTAGATTCCCCACTTAAATAGGTGAATTCTCTGTATTACATGTCATCTGCAAAACAGATTGTGGACAATATCAATCAATCTGTATATTAACATCACCATACTGACAGCATATTGGTGTAGGTACATGCAGGAGCAAAAGGGGTTATACTCAACTGCTTGGTGAACCCACTGCACTTACACAAGTACCATGACAAAAACACATTAATAAAATTAAAATAAAACTCATTCTTCATCATTGTTGCTTCATACTGCAGCAATTTCTCATTAAGTTATTAACTTTCATCCCAATGGATCTTTTTCCTCCATCCCTCTTGCAAAATTATTTTCAATCCCTGCACTGCAAAAAATTGTTTCATTAGAAAATAAACTAATTAGTTCATACATGGTTGTAATAAGGGTTAATTATTGAAGGCTGCAGGCCTTGACCAGGCTAATTCTGACCATCTCCCTTAATGACTGTGACAAGCAGGTTTAGGAGTCTCTGATTTTAGGGGGATTTGAAAAGGACTTTGGAAGGCACAGGTTCTAGAAATCTTCTACTATGTATCTCAATATCGAGGCACTCAAAACTACTGACAACTAAATGATAGTTTAAATGGTAAATAACAGTTTGCAGATGTACTAGCACCTCTTTCATTTTTTTAATGAAATGTATCGATTGCTTCAAATTAAGTTCTATGCTTTACTGCAGTATAATTATGTTTTTTAATAAATAATACTACTGTGTTTTCTAGATGTGGATTTTGCATGTTCCTACTTAAATGAATACAAGTTTTCTTGTGACTCTAGAAAAGCAATGACAGTTTGGGGGATTGTGGCCTGAAATACTGATATTGAAATGTCAGTTTTCCTTTCCTGTTCTTGGTGTACAACTCAGGTGAAGTTGTACCTCCCCTTTTGTTTCTTCCCGACTCAAAGATATCAGAAGGATGTAATTACTCTGTATTCTAACCTCACTTCTTATGGACTTGCTGTTAGTCAGCTAAATCACATTTGCAGCACTAGCATAATGCCAAGTTCTGTCAAGGCGCACAAGAGAGCAAATTTTATCTTTTATAAAGTAACAATAAGTCCAGACCTTCCTCACTCAAGAAGTTCCTGATTTAACTGCCATAGTTCTTATTCTTCTCTGCCTGTTTGAGGCAGACAGTTAATCCCACCCCAGCTATCATGCAGGTACTAATTTATGCTTATGGGATTAAAAAAAGTACTGGCCTTTTTCCAAAGAAATATCAACTTAGCAATTATTTTTTTTAATCTATTCACACTTCTGCTTTGTGAACACAGTAAGTCCGGTCAAACTGTAGAGTTGTAACTACAGAGACAAGTCACGATAAACAAATTAACTCATGAAGGCTGTGGAAGAAAAGTAAGATTGCTGGTCTGTGTTCCCTATTCACACAGGGCTGGAAGGAGAGTCCCAGCTAAAAAAAAACACAGTGTCTGTGTAGCTCCAGCATTATACAATTAGTACTTGGCATCCTCAGAGCTCAAAATAACACAGTGTGTTCGTTTGCAGAGGAAAGAATGAGTTTTCTTAAGAGAATTGGATCTCTGTGCTGACAGCGCAAGTCCAGAAATAAGCTTAAGGTTTATAAAACTGGGAATTAAAGATACCATCAAATAACCAAGTGAGAATTAATAAGTCAGATACTAATAAAAAGAGATAAGCATTTAATTAGACTCAAATCTTGAGTCTAATCCTGCTCCTTAACTTCTTAAAACAGAATTTCCAGAGCCCACAGCAAGACCAACAAACAGTAAAACTAGCACAAGGTACCTCTCCTTTGCTGAGTGGGCAATGACTCTGTAAATCAGGATTTTATCTGAAATCCTCACAGACATCAGCCCCTTGGTACATGGCACCCATAACAAACACACTTGGGAATCCTGGACTCAAGGAGCAGAGCTTGTACTCACTGGCAGCCAGCTTCACAATGAGGTCACAAATTGATGGCCGAAAATGAGACAAAGCAAACAGCCATCGTCAATACTTGTGGCACAGCAGTGAGTGAGGACTACTTATATCAAAAAAACCCTCAGGGAGCAAAATTAAATCTGTTTCTCCAAGGAAAAGGCCAGAATCTCCAGAGAAGGTTTGTCCTTGTGGGCACAGGAACCTGTTGACGTCACTTCTCCCTTCTTCCCCACTGCTAGTGTACCTCTGCCTGCCTTCTCCCCTCATAAGAAGTATTATCAATACTGATCTACATAAAGTATGTTGTGGATCACCTTTGCTTCATCAAGATTTTTATGGCCCCAGTGAGTTCAAAACTTTTCTCCCAGGATTTTTTTTTTTATGATTTTTTTTTTAATTTTTATTTTTATTTTTCTTTGCACAAATTCATTTCTTTTCCCTTTTATTAGGGGTCAAAGCATAGGGAACACCATTTTCAACTTGTCCAACATGGGTAAATATAAACCCAGCTGATGCCGTTGGGTTTCTTCTATTTCTCAGTCCACATAACTGCACAGCACATGACTAGTCTGCTCCTTCCTCTTTTAACATAAATATTGAAAAAAAATCAAAACAAAAACAGTCCAGCATAGATCTTTCAGGCAAGAGACTGTGGACATTTTACAGAATTACTTTAAAAGCCCTTGGTGAAATGAAAGATCTGCTACAGGCTTTGTAAGAGTCTAAATAAAATCTCAATGTTTCTGCCCTTAACCACACTACGTGGCTAGGTGAAGACTTTCAGTACACGGGGGAGGCATGATTATACAGTCCACAAAAAACACACTGTCCTGTTCCTGTCATGCCCTTCTCCTGTGAAGCATCTGACATTTTTAATTTTAGTGCTAACTTCAATCATTCTTCCAGCACTGAAATAAATCTTGCCAAGTTCATTCTTTGATCCCTTTCAGGAAAGTGAAATAGGTCCAACCTCTGCTGTACTGTCCATCAGAATGTCTGCCTTTAATGAGCCTGGGTATAATGAATCTGTGTTCAATCACTTCATCCATAGCAAGACCCAGGACCCTCAGGTGCATACCATCTGCTCCTACTGACCCAGCTGCTCTCGAATTTTTTCCATTTATTCCAGCATTTCCTCTTCTGGCACACACTCCCTACCTGCTCTCTGTTACCTAGCTTCTTTCACCTAAACAGCTTCTTGGATCAAACCAACTAACCTTTACACCAAACAAAACCCTTGCCTCTTGGCTATTTGGGAGAACAGATCATGGCTTCTCCTACAGGAATTTAGATATTCAAGAGCAGTACTCCACATGATTTTTGTCTAGACCACAAACCCTGACACTACAGTTAGAAAAGGTGGAAGATTTCCCATGATGCTTGCAAGCATCTTCCTGATCAAACAGAAATCTCAATCAAAGATTGTGTAAGGAAAGGACCCTTCTTGCTCAAATATTTATCCCACTTATACAAGTACAAATCCTTGAAGACAACAGCACAGGTTCAAGACTGCCATGGCACTAAATGCCAGTTCTGGAAGCAAACTGATCAGTAAAGCTGCTCTTCAAGGAGTACCTTGAGAATAAAAAGCTGTAAATGGCACATTGCTTACAAAATAGTCAGTAGCTGCCTTGCCCCAGGCAAGGGCCATGGAATGGTGTCAAGTACTTTCCAAGACTGTGCAGGCTCTGCTTAGTGGAAATCCAGAACTGGTTTCCAATCCAATCTCCCCATCTCTGACATGGCAAAATTGAATATGACCATTTTGCAGTCGATTGGTAGAGATGCCTGCATACTAAGCACTAAATGTAACAGATGGGGATTTTTAAAAGTATTAAAAAAGAAAACTTTCACAGTCAACAATTATTTCAAAGAAAACACGTTATCTTCACCCAAACAACCTGTTTGTGCCTAACCTGGGTGTTCCCTGTACTAGTAGAAAACATATACTATGAAGCTCTGGGCCTTGTTCCCGTAACTGTTAGAATGGGTTTTAAACAAAAACTTTTAGATTGCATTTTTGAAGAATGACAGAAGACAAAATATCAGCACATATCTCAAACAACATTGTGGGGTTTTCCCTGTCAAAACATACATATTTCTAATTTACTTTAACACATTATGTTAATTATTTTTTTTTCTTAAGTCTCAGTAAGTGTTTAGTAAGAACACTTGACAGCAGTAGGTTTTGAGGACAGGTGTTCTAGCTATAGAGCAGAATGCTGCTGTGATTAGTGCCTTATAAAGAAGAGCAGGAAACCAGGAAAAAGGAAGAGAAACAGCCTCAGATGCCACAGGCCTTATTATCTGAATATTCCTGAAGCCAATTTCAGGCTTGTTTCACAGTAAAATTCACCTCACAGCATAAATATACCTGGAAGTAATCAAAAATATTAAAAAAAAACCCAAGCACATTTAAAAATAACCCAAACATTTCCAGGCTTAAGTCACATGTTACTATCAAAATGACCCCCAAAACAGACTGTAATAAGAAGATGATAATAAATTTCACTTAAATGATAGGGTAAGGAACTACAGAGCAAAACTGAGGGGTTTTTTCCATGCTTCTCTGGAAAATAAAGTGATTAATACCAAAGTCATAGAAATTTACTATCAGGGCTTTAACAAGTTTCTAAAATATGTCTTCTTATTCGTGATTAAATGCCTTCTTCCCCTTTGCAAAAGACCTTCTCTTGGTTCTAGGCCAGTGCAAAATCTGCTTTCACCACTCAATTCAACTGCAAGACCAAGGCCCCAGTGTGGCTCAAAATGAAGCTGCGCTACATTGCTCAGTAACAGTTTTGGTTTACAGATCTGGTAAACAGCACGAGTAGAAGACGAAAAATATCCTTTAAATACAATCTTTTTTGTTCAGAATCACCTATGTAATGTGAATTTCTAGAAGTCATTATGAGATGACCTGACAGCTATCAGGAAAGTAGTAGAGGAGCCCCAGACAGTACCCAGGTATAACTTATACTTCAGCTCCATTTCAACATAACTTTTTTTCTGCTTGATAAAGACTACTGAAGAACAGAAATCCTGTAAATAAAAACAAATATAAAATAGGACTATCCTACCTCTGTTTAGCTTATTGTCAGAAGAATTATGCAACTACAGTGCATTAGTAAAATTACTAATCCACAGGTGGAAAAGACCCCAAGTCCAGTTCTTTCCTGTTACTGCCCACTGTAAAGCACAGGCCTTCTACCCTGACCAAGCTCCTGCTCAGAATGATGGAGGGTTTCACCTCACAGCCTCTGCTGGGGACCTCTTCTGGGACTCTACTGCTCTGACATTGTGAGAGCCTCTTTCTTCCTACCTAATTGTATTTGTTTGCAAGAACAGACATAGAAACACCACAACATCATTTACCTACAGTTTTGGGGTTTTTGCGGGTTTTTTTACTGAAACTACACTTAAAAGAAAATTCAATCACTGTTTAGCCATAAGTTAAACACATCTCACCTCCGCTGCAGCTCTGTGAACACAGCTTCCCTTAGGATATTCGGGGGCCCTTCTGAGGAAGTTAATGACATTACCAACCTGACCCGGGAGACCGGACACAGACGCCAAAGAGCTGCGCACAACCTCACGCCCAGTCCAGTGCCTGTGTGTCACAACACGAGCAAACAAACAGTACCGCGCCTGTCCCCGACACACCAACACCTGCGAGGAGGAAGGCGCACGACTGGCGATATTAAGAGCTTGTCTGAAAACAGAACGGGGACACAAAGGAGTCCCGGGCACCGCCATCCCCGCCGCCCCGATGAGAAGCCGTGCCGCGCTCCGACACCCCTCTGCTCCGCCGTCCGCACCGACCCGCGCTCCGCGCCCGCCGCAGCCGCCACCGGTGCAGCCGCCGCTCGTTCTGTCCCCGCGGGCAAGGCCGGCTAGGGCAGGAGCGTCGGGGCACCGGCCCGCCGCGCAGTCCCTAACTTTCCGGCGGAGGCGGCGCCAGACCTTCTGCCGCAGGGCTGAGCCAGCGGGTCCCTTCCCGTCCCCCTCCACCCCGCAAGTTCGGGGCGAGCCGGCCGCCCCCCGACCCACCTGGTGCAGCGTGTCCGGGGGCAGCTGGGAGGCCCGGAACAGCTCGCCCACGCTGCTGCCCCCGGCGGCCGCCTCGGGGGGCGGGCAGCACCGCGAGAAGAGCTCGGAGTAGCGCTGCTGCTCGCTCTCACTCAGCGGCAGGAGCAACCCCCCGGTACCGCCGCCGGCGGTAGTAGTAGCAGCGGCAGCAGCAGACCCCCCCGCCGGCCCCTGCTCCATAGCGGGGCGGCGTAGGCAGAGCCGCGCGGCGGGGCAGCGGGTGCCGTGCCGCCGGTGGGCGGGGGGGTATGGGAGGTGCGGTCGGCGGGCGGGAGGCGGGGCCGCGCTGCAGCGGGGAAGGTGCAGTTCCCGCCCCCCCCGCCCGGTGCGGGCCCCGCGCCGGCTCCGCAGTGACCCCGCCGCCGGGAGCCGCTCCCTTCACTTCTCTCTCTCGGCACCTTTTTGACCCGACGCTTCCTCCGCACCCAGCTGCCCTGTCTGGGGACCTCTCCGGCCCCGACGTCCCCTCACGGCTCCCCTACTCCCGCCCCGACCCTCGCCTTTTTTTTTTTTCTTTTTTTTTCCCCTGATGGTTTGGTTTTAATCTCAAGTACTTACTGTCTGCGCTTGTCACAAGCCCCGGGATTTGGGTGCTGTGTGAGACAGACCATCACCATGCCAGTGGACAGACCCAAGGACACCAAGGGTCTCAGCACCACCACTGGGCAGGTGCAGAAGCATCAAAACTCCTCATGTGCTGGGTGACACCTGTCTTGCCATGGGCACCCAGCACCCATCTTTGCCATGCCTCTGGCCCTCTTGGGCTTGCCCCACTCTGGGGACTGTAGTCACGGAGTGCGCAGCAGCACTCGTTTTTGACCCCAGATATGATGGCTCTCACCAGTAGCATTTCCAAAAGCACCATTGGCTGGTGCTGAAAATGTAGCATGGGCGCTACAGAAAGGAAATGCAATAGTGCAATACCCTGAGAACAATCTTACCATGTTCTTTTTAGTTTTTGCTTTAACTTGAAGAGCAAAAAGTCCCTTGTTTACGAAGACAAGATTCCTCTTTACTCATCATAGAATCATACAGTGTTTTGAGTTGGAATGGACCTTTAAAGGTCATCTAGTCCACCCCCCCTGCAGCGAGCAGGGACAGGTTTAACTAGATCGGTTAAAGATTAGTTAAAAGTAATGTTTCCAGGGATGGGGCATCTGCCACCTCTGGGCATCCTATTCCAGTGTTTCATTGTAAAAAAAATTCCTTCTTACATTTACTTTAAATATCCCTTCTTTTAGTTTAAAACCGTTACCCTTTGTCCTCTCACAACAGGCCCCGCTAAAAGGATTTTCCCCATCTTTATTATAAGGCTCCTTCAAGTACTGAAAGGCTGCAATAAGGTGAACAATTGCTGATTGTGTTTAAGGATGGAGTATTATGGAGAAATCTTTGTTCCTTTTGGGACAGTGGATCGTCATGGTATTTTCTCATTTTGAAATGTATTGTTTAGAAGGAGGGCAAGGATATTTCAGAAACCGAACTGTGTAGCCCACCTTGAAGCAGAAAAGACCTGCTGTAACTCAGAAAAACTCTGCAAGTCTTCTTAAGAAGTCTCTTCAGAGCAGAGAGTGAATGATCCTTCGACTTCTGGGTTCTTACCTGGAGAGTCCTAAGATGGATGCCACTGGAATTTTTCTCTATCTTCAGTCAGGTATCAGATACAGGTCAGAGGAAATGGTAGCAGCTATGTGGAGATGACATAGGGCTTTACCTAACTATTGCCATATTTAACTGTATGACTCTCATGAAAATAGAATAATATCTTCAAACTAGCTTATGGAAGAACAAGTGTTTTACAGCTGGATTTGAACAAGAGAGATGTTGTGCTGACAAGCAAAGGAAAATACTGTCAACAGTTTGTACTGATTGTGTATTTTCCTCTGCCTGAAGCTCCTCACTGACCAGCTCAATACTTGTGATACTGATGTCTCATCACAACAAATACTCCCTTCTCCAACACCCAGCAGATACCATTTGACCTTTGTTAATGTGCTGGCCTCAGTTTTCTAAGTTTTTCTGAGGTGGACCATGGCAGGAAGATACTGGAAACACCCGCTGTCCCAGAACACAGTTATCTGTTTTACCAGCCACACCTCTTACGGCAAACAATCACAGCTGCCTTTTTTGTTTGTTTTTGTTTCCTTTGGACAATTTTCTCTTCTTCCTTGACCTGTAAAACTTGCATTCTTCACTCCATACATGCCACCCTCATCATAAGCAACTCAGTGGCTGTGTTCAAAAACAGTCTACCGCAGTATTGTAATCTCTAACATGTCCAAGACACTGAAGAAGGGAACCCCCACAATCTGAGGGAGGAGTCAGGCATATCCATGCCTTGCATTTCAGCAAAATAAGTGTGATCTTATAGGTGTGACAGGTGTGAGCTGACCACCCCATGGGCATGAGCACACCTTTGGGCAATGCACGGGGTGCTCATGTGTCTCCCCGCCACCTCTGAATTGCAGGCGTCCTTCAGCACTTAGTGCCAACCACACTGACCTACTCTGCTGAACCCAGTACTTATGGGGAGCTTTAACACAACTGGGGTGCCAGAGCCACTTTCTACACAGTCCAGTGCACCTTGTGCAATGACATTGAGATACAGCACGGTCCTTGCATGCTTTGAAGTTCCTGTGAGTGTACATTAGTTCAGATTGAGAGGCACTTCATGATAACAGAAGCTATGCAAGTATCCTAGGAAGAGAGAGATTCAACCTTCCTGTTTACAGGGAAGTTGTGATGTCAATACAGGTTACAAAACATCCCTATAACTAAGAAATGCTACATAACAGTAAATCAAAACAATTCAAGTGTTTGTTTTCTGGAAAAAAAACAATAAAGTCAGTAATGTAAACTGGATTGAAGTCTGACATATCAAAAAATCATTTAGTTTAGATTTGCGTGTGGTCCTCCTTTCCTCCTTCCCTCCCCACCCAAGTAATAACAGAATGACTTACTCTAAACCCAGCCAGCAGCAGTCCTGAAAACAATTGTATGATCACATGTGGGAGGAAGACTGAAGCTGTAGTAAAAACAAAAACAAAAACAAAACCCAAAACAATTTGCAAGGAAGTGCTAGTAGGAATAATAATAATATGCATGATAGGTACATTTTTCTTCAGAATAAAATTGTCAGTATAAATTGTCATGTATAATATGATGTAATACATAATTGCCAGTAAAAAAAAAAAAAACCTCTTCATATTTTAGTATTTAGGGGATCAGAATTATTTTTATTTAAGCAGTATTGCCAAAGTCCAGTCACTCAAATTTGTATGTTATTTCACTACTCAAGGTACAGACCATGTCAAACTTGCCCTGGCCCAAAAGGCACGAGATCTGTCTGGCAGCTGCTTCTTGTTGACAGTGAAAAGACCCCACATAGCACTGAATGAAGCTTCAAAAACATGTGCAAATGTTTGGCTGGAAAGGCATGTCTTAGCTTTCCCCAAATCACTTCGAGTGAATCTCACCCATTGTTCCTAATAACGATTCATTTTATTTACAAAGAAGACTTTGATGACAAGCAACCAGTGGGTCAGGTTTTCCAGCCAAGGCATCAGACATGTTTGGAATATAATTGACAAGCTTGTAGTTTCACGGATCAGCGTGAGAATACTCTTATTATTCTTTGCATTGTTGTTTGCATGAAGGTACTCCATCTCTAAGAAAAACAGGAGAAATGGTTAATGAACTGTAAAATTTGATTCACTGTTTTCCAGTTTGCTAATACCTCTGATGCATGAGAGACCCGTAAGAAACAGGAGCCGTTTCCTACCTCTGATCAATTCATTGTTTTCAAAAATTAGATGGCATCATAGCTGAAAACTGCTTTATCTGAGCTGATTTTGGAAGATGCAGCTCCTGACAGGTTGTTTTTTTTTTTTTTCTGTAAGCAACTGAGTACATAATAGAGAATAAAGGTGCCATAAAATATTTGACAAATATCCATATATTTATTATTTGGGTAGGGAGGGAAAGAGGACCACACACAGATCTAAACCACACTTTCGGAAGTCAAATTTAAATCCAGTTTACATAACTGACATTATCTTTTCTAGAAAACAGTAAATAACTTCAATTGTTTTGATTTAATGGTATGTACAGTTTCTTAGTTACAGGGAAGTTCTGTAACTTACAAGGATAACACAGATAGTTGTGTTTAGTAGAGTCTTTTTACAACGTCCTTTTACAAAGATTTATACACTTAATGCAATCTTTGGTGGCCTAAGGCTAAGTCTGTGCATACGTCTTTGTAAAAGGAAGGCAAAAAATAGAATACTGCTTTTTAGGTAACTTTCCAGGAAAGTACAGCCTTATTTCCATTAATTCCCAAAAAGTCTCTGGCAGTTTCTTTTAAAATAGCAGCTTCACATGAAAAAAAAAAAAAAAAAGTATTAGGTGCACATTTGGGTTTGGTTTTTTGGTTTTTTTTTTACTTTAATTTTATAAGGTTATCCACTTACTTTTATATTCCAAAGATGCAAAAGCTCTCTCAGCAAAGCAAGCATTAGAAAACATGGATCCTCTGTCATTCGTGCTTTAACTTAGAACTTTAAAAAGTCTTCAGCAACTACGTAAACACCCAGATTCAAACAGAATACCTTACCATATTGCAGGGCACAAACTGGAAAAAATATAATATTTTAAGTAAATAAATGACAAATTTATGATTGTCTTCTCCCACAGACACAAGTTAAAAGATAGATCTTGCAATATATCCTGAAAGTTAACTGTATTCTCCTGGACAAGGAGGGAAATGCGTGTCAGGCAGAAGGGGCTATTACAAAAGCATAGTTTACAATGAAAGAAAATGTCTTAGTGCCTGGTGAGGTGGCTAATGTTCCATCACTTGTTTCTTTTAACAGACTGTTATTGGCAACCAGTCTTAAGTGAAAAATAATCACAAAAAAGCACAAAGACATCAATTACTACAATAAAGCCATTAATGCAAAGCAAAATGCACATCTTCCATCTGACAAAATAGCAAGTTAAACCCCATGGTACCTTCACTCTTTTGTGTGTCCTTCAGCTAATTTGCCTCTCAAAAATGTTGCCATCAGACATGGAAAACAATTTTAAGAAGTGTTATGAGATAACCTATCGACCAAAAAGGGCTTTCAGGGCTGCTTCTGCATTCTCATGCTTAGTCTGCAGTTTTGACCTAAATAAGTTCCCTTTAAGGCAAATAGTATGCCCTTATGCCATTTTCCTAGTTACACTTTAACAGCAAATGGTCCACCTTGTCCTTTGGTTAATTCACACACTCAATATAAAACATACACAAATCAGCTGCAATATGCCTCTGATTCTGCTTTTAGCACAGACTGGAGATACATCAGCAATCAATTCTATTTGCATCTGATTTTCCCAGACCAAATACAGCTACAACAATAACATTGTAATTGCAGAAACTATCATGGCAGGCATTTTCTGCAGGAAAATGCACCGAGCCAAAAGCTTGTAACATGCACATGACAAAGGTTTTCATGCAGGTTTGAGAAGGGCTGTACTGTCACCGCATTGCTCGCTAAGCAAAAGCCACTGTACTTGCAGCCTGGCCTGCAATGTGATAGCAACCTCCAACTCTCAGATGTCACATGCAAAGATGGAGAAACACACAGCTGGTTCAGATTCCCCAGCAGCCAGAGCTGCATCTCCCTCATCTGTACACCATGACTTCTTCATAACCACTCTCACAAGGTGGGGTTTGTCTGGAGCTGGGCACAGAGTAGTGGAGCAAGCGTTCAGACAACAGGGATGGGATCGGTGGCACACCTTGGAGATGCACCAGCCACAGCCCATTTGCACAGTCACTACACCATCATGTGGGAACCTCCTTTCCATTCTCCCACCCCTCGAAGTTCACAACAGATGCTTGGGGTATCACTTTTAAAGAAAAACCTGAAAGACCTGAGTGGTGTTAGTTTGGATCATACATTGTTTCTCAGCAGCACAGGCAAAGATCTCATTTTCTGGGAAAGCCTTGGTATAGCAGGGACAGCCTCTGACCATCAGAGCACCTGAAAACAAAACCAGGAGACCACACAGGAGAAATAACACAGACCACAGCTGGACTCTCAATGTCGCTGCTAGCCTAAACATCAGCAACTTGTTCATGGTCAGCAGTCTGCAAGCAGAGGAAGGTGTCACAGAGGTATTGTCCCTCTCTCATACAGAAGGTAGAGACACAGACCTGAACACAAGAGATCTCACATAGATTAGGCAGCTTGACCTGGGTCATGATAGACAGAGCACAAGATGGCTTATGCTATGTCCCAAGGAACTGCTCTCTCCTTGGAGCCTCTTGCAGAGTAGATTTAGATGCTCTTTCTCAGAACGCTCTTCAAGCTTTTTTTCCTGCTTCCAGACTTCAGAAGGGAGGAGGGCTGGCTGACATCCCCACATCATCACAGAGTATTTCCAGCTTGCTTCCTCACTCACTGGCCTTTGCAGGTGCCACAGAAGCTTCACCAAAGTAATTCTTCATTTACAGCAGCATGAGAAAAGAAATAGCTTGTATTCTTTGCAACTCAGTGTGCTTAAAGTCCTGTATAGATTTGCTGTTGAAGTATCTAAAGCCAGAATTCAAAATAGGAATATGATCAGGTCTAAAATAAAAGCTAGTCTGTGCATGTGTACATTTTATGTTATTAAGCCAACATCATGTTGATTAATATACAAAATGTTACCTTTTTATTTACACGTGTTCTTATTGCCATTATTAACAAGCAAAGACTAAATGCTGTTCAAATCCTATTTGCTTTGCTGTTTATATATTTTTTCCATTTTTTCCTCCAGTGTAAGAATTCCAGGCAGTTGACAGCTGATAGATTATTATTCAGCATAGAGGTTAAGTATTAAATCTCATCATGGTGGAGAAGGAAGGTGCATGTAAGGAAGATAAATTACAGTTGCATGACTGACGAGTGCGTCTTAGTAAAACTCACAAAAATGTGGTACTGCTCATACCTTTGCTACATTTGCTATGCAACCCTGCAGCTATTCTTTGTTAGTAATGCAGAGAAAATGTTTTCTAACTGTACAGCAGTCTTGTGAGACACCGGCAATTGTTGGGCATTCAGATGCTCTGAGAGGGTGACGGGGAGCAAATAAACTCAGTGTTGGACGAGCAATCAGGTTATTTCTGACTGACTTTGGAGCAACTTCATGTGCCAATGACAGTGGTTCAGGGAAGGGGAGGGAAGGAGAGGAGAGGAGAGGAGAGGAGAGGAGAGGAGAGGAGAGGAGAGGATAGGAGAGGAAAGGAAAGGAAAGGAAAGGAAAGGAAA
>JANIJG010018841.1:0-29057 GCA_024611175.1 Megaceryle torquata
AAATTTATTACAATTATTAATTTGGTCAGATAAAGATGGAAAAAAAAAGTGAACAATTCAATTCCTATAGTCCATGAAATTTTATTTGAGTAAAAAATAAGTTAAGAAGGCCTATGAGATCTGTAGAAGTTTCTGATGTACTCATGAGTTGTGCAGGTGACAATCTCATTATGGTTTATGGAATATAATCTTTTTTTCATGATGCCTTTTTCCTAAACTCAGGGAGCATTGCCTCACACATGTGGCTTGACACATGTAGTTTCACCTGTGTCACAAAATAAATGATGAAACAAAAAATCCTGATGTCAAGCTCTCAAAATTCAGGAAAAATCAAAATTAAGGTGGCATGCAGTGCTTTAAGTCCTTCTATGGCTATGGGTGAATTTGCAGCCTTTAGTCACTGCATGGTGTGAAATATTTTCTTTATAGGGCCCCTGCTTTCTCTGAATCAGCTGTTGGGGGTCTCTAAAAGGGATTAATTTGGTTTGAGTATTAAGTGTCTTTAAGTTCTGCAAGGCGTGAAAACTGAAGTAATTATTTCAGACAAAGAAAGTAAAGGAAGCTTGACCTTACGTCTGAAGTAGTTTGGATGTGACCAGAAAATTGATTGCCTTTCTCGCACCCCAGTGCACCTGTGAATGGTACACAAATTGAAATTTTCAAATATTTAGTAAATTTTTCTCCTTGTTTGCTTGTTGCCCAGCTTGAATCCCTTAGCCCAACATGGAAAAGTGCTGAATTGTCTGAGCTGCAGCAGGTGATAGTGTAAGCTGTGTTTTGAGAGTACTAAGTCTCCATAATGATGCAGTGTGGACTTTTGCAAATTGAGTACCTAATTTCATGGAAATGTTAATTTTTACTCTCCCTGTGTCTTGACTTCCATTTTGGAAAATTCGCTACTGCTCCCTTATTTTAGACATTTGCCATAGATTTGGAGCTGCCTTTTCCTGTCCACTGGCTATAGGAAGGATCTCAGACAGCTAGTTTAGATTAGCAAGGGTTATAGTTTAGGTGGGATTCTCCTTGCTTGAGTACACACAGATGATTGAATCAGTGTTGCATGGACAGACTTTATCTGGGCATTTACTAAACGCTTGGAAGAAAACATTTTCAGTATAGCTAAAATCTTTTAACATTTTATATGTACAAGAAAACCCTATTTCAATATAGTATATGAGGTTGGCACACAGTGATGGTATATATGCATGCATAGTAATTTCTTAAATATGCTTTATGTATGATATATTTTATCATTCAATGCAACGTGACTTTAAGTAGTTACATTTCAAATACATCTTTCAAAAAATAAATCCTTCAAGGTCTTTTATATTAATTCAAACTTGTTTCACTTGCATATTCCGATAAAGAGTGACTGCAAATGTAAAGAAAATGTGACACTAATTTAGTCATCTTGCATCAGAGACACTGTTGCATCCAAGAACCTCCTTTTGAGGACACAACATACAAGCAAATGTACTGCCACATGGCAGAGAGCACTACAGCTGAAAAATTAGAAGAGAATACTGCTAATAAATCTGGCTGCTGATACAAGCAGAACATAGTATAATGGGGAAAAATTAAATTTTTATGCAACATTTTTCAGCCTTAAATTAGCAGTATCTCAAAGTTGTTTTCAGAATAACAAATTGTGTAGTGTAATTCAGTGATCGCATTTGTAAAGATAGAATCTGTTTTCACTTCTATTGGGTATTATGGTCTATTTTATTATATGGTCATCGGGAATGATAGTTAAACATTTTTGTGTGTGTTAATACATTTTGAGGAGAGTTGAATTATGCTACATAAATCAGATTAGGACTTAGGTTTCTTATGTGACATGGAACAAAAGATGCTTTTTATATAGTATCTGGAAAATATGTGGTTATTTTGAAATCACTGTTGTCTTCCTAGGTTTGTGAGAAGCAGTAAACATTGGCACTGGAATGGTTTCCTTAAAATTGAACAAGAGAAACTTATCCAAATATATAAGTCTGTGTGAAGATTTAACACAAGTCCTTAACCACTTTTGCCCTGATTTAAGAACTTCAATAATCCCAAACCTTGGCAAAGAAATGAATTTCACTATCAAAAAACCCAAAAGAATGAAATTGCAGTGTACGGTAATTCTTATCAGTTGGCTGAATTACTTCCAACTGTATTTTAATATTTGCTCCCCAGGTATCATATTTTAAAAAAATTAGTTGGCACAGCCTCTGTTACTTTCTGGCAAACAGGTATAATACATCTATGTAATGAATAATTTATACCATAAAATGTTCCCAAAATAATCAGCCTTGAAATTAACTTAAGATGGGACTTGCTATTTATGAATAGCAAATAAGCTCAGCATAAAGTTAGGTGGTATTAAATCCCCAAATTAATCCAAATAATCAGATATACTTAGTTGGCAAAAGAACATTCCCCTGGTGGGGAATCTTAGGTGGGAAGCTTAGGTTTTAATGAAAAATAAGGTTAAGCACTGTAAAATATTTCTGGAACAGATGCTTATTTTAAATATTTTCATTCTTTTCCACATCAAGATCAGTTCTGCAAGTTCTGATACCCTATGTTACTGACAGCCAGATCTTCATAATGAACTTCTAGTGCTTGTGCTACTTAGGTGCAGCTTGACTATATCAAAAAAAAGTGTAATAAGAAATGGACAATACAGTGCAGCAGTGTTGTTCCAAATGCAAAACCAGAATTAGGATTTTTTTTTATGGGTAACACTGGGGTAGGTCAGAGAGTATTAATTAAAATGTTTAAAAAAAATAAGTGCCAATTAGGAGTGCAAAGTGAAATACAAAATTTTTTTCTTGTATTAAACATTGTCAAAAAACAGCTACAATAAACAGTTACAATAAACCTGATAAGACTATTTACAGGCTGTATATTCTTAGAAAATTAAGATTTAAACTATGAACAGCAGTTTTAAATGAGTGTGCTTGTCCAAAAAAGCCCCATTTTAATGGTACTAAATCAAGAAATTATTTGGTTTCCAAGATTCATTTTTTCTTCACCATATTTTTTCCTATCCACAAGACTGAAGAAATCACTTGCTGCTTAACTTCATTCACTCTTTTTCATAAACAGCCCAACAATGTAGGGTATTTTTTACAAACTTGAAACTTTGCACGCTATTATAAGTTCTTTTCCTTAATGTGAGAACAGTGGTATCATTTAATGCCGTTCATAATACTGAATATTATACGACAAAAGCAGAAGAAAAAAATGTTTCAAATACTACTGAAAAGAGTGATTTTTTTTTTCTGATGTCATAGTACATGTGAATCTTATATGACCTTTAAAATGAACCAAATTATTTTCCAAGAGTCTTTGTGAGTGTCTCATTAATCAAATTACTGAGGTAGTCCTGCTTTTCCTAAGTTGTCTTGACAGTTTTGCTTTTTTTGACTAAAAATATGTTACTGAAGTAAAAACAAACAAGGATGGCTGAAATTAGAAACAAGCTTGGTCATTAATTATTGCTTTGGTTAAAATACATGTCTAATTTCCATTGGGACATTTAAGAGGTACCTGATCAGTAAAGTGCTAAAAAAAAAATTAATTACAAACAGCATAGTGGTTAGATGTTTGTAATGCATCTAAGCTGAATATACACAATCTAGTATTTAAATTCTGAGACCTCTAGTTTAGATGTGGTTTAGTTTATATAGAATAACCATTACCTGCTGTAAGTAGTGGCTAAGGATGCCAGATCTCTTTGCAGGCAGCTGTTGGGAATGCCACTGCTACACCTTGCCTTGTTTAGGTTATGCTTCTAACAAAATCTGCTTACAATTATGATTTCTATGGGAAATAGCTCTTCTACTGAATTATGGCTTACACTTCCTAAGCCATGACAAAATGAATTTACAGCCTATGTTGCCCACTACTGTAATGCTGAGTGCAAAGGAATCTCTGCTGGGATGTTATCTGTAATTGGGGAAAATCCAAAAAGCTGCTAGCATCATGTTTGAAGTAAAGACACTAAACCTAGTTTTGTGCTAACACAGCATGAGAGAATAAAAAACGAGAGCATTTTTTCAGCCCCAAACAGCACCCTGCAATAGGAAGATTTTATACCTCCTCTTTGATATGCAGCTGCACTTACTCTAAAAGGATGTGAGAAGGCTGAAAGAAGAGTTGTGTCTGGGAAGGATGGGGAGAATGCTTGCTCATTAAAGAACTGGAGACTTTATTTTTCTTGTCCTTGAAAATTAATTTGTTGATATTTACAATATTGAGCAGCATTTTGACAGCAAATGTTATATATTGAAGGTGCTATACTGAAATGTGAAAGACTTGGAGATAGCAGTGTTACCCCACATTTTTTCCATTTCACATTCCTTTTTAAGTGAATTTGCAAAAGGAAGATATACATGTATGAAAGTCACCAAGTTTTAAGTAAATTTGCAAAAGGAAGATATTTTAGCTGCCAGAGCATTGTAGCTTACACCACCAATATGCATTCGGATCTACTTCCTTCTTCTGAAGCTCTTAAAATAATGAGCCTTTTGAGTATTGATAATTAGGGTCTTCATGCTGACAGTGGAGTCAAACAAATTTACCAATAAATTGCAATTGACTACTTTCTATTAACAACTCTGTTAGAAATTTTGATTGTTATTTACTTTGTTAGTAGATGTAGCTGATTTTGAGAGCATCCAAAAAAAAAAAAAAAAAAAAAAAAAAGTGAATTAAAAGCTTGTAATTGGATTTTGAATTTTTATTATCTTTTTGAGCCTTGATTAAATTCTCGGTTTACATGATTAAGCTGCCAGGAGGGCAGTATTAAAAAACATACTTATTGTGCATAATCTTTTCTACTTTGAATATTCATGAAGGTTTGAAGACTCAACAGAAAATAGCAATAGGTGTGTGCCTTGTAATGACATAAACAAAGGGAATCCTCAGAGGTGCAAAGGTGTACTTGTGGAGTGTTGTGGTGTCCTATTCCACTCTGATTTTGCAAAGTAGTGTTTGATTTTACCATTTTTCTGATATAAATTTCTTTACCTAGAAATATATTTCTTGTCATATGTTCTGTACAGAACTATAAGATACACTATTAAAGAGGAATTGCATATCTTAATGCCTCACTAGTCTGAATTTATTATCCTGCAGATTATTTTAGCACATCACCTGTAATCACACTCTGTATCTTGGAAGAGGAGGTAGGTCTTTAATTGTTACTCTCTGGATAAGATATGAACATAATATCTTAAGTGCCTAATTACCTGCTCATGTTTATTTTCAAAGTTGCCTTTTAAAGGAATGCAGCTATGTGTCACTTTAAGTAATGTGTCATTCATCAGTATAAATTACTAATGCTACCTAGACAAAATGTAATGATATTGAACCGGAAGAAAGGAGAGGGGGGAAGAAACAAAAAAAGCGGCATTTTATGAAGTGCTAAGCAAGTAATGGTTTCTAGTAGAGTTGAGATTTGCTTTTCGTTCTTGTGTGAGATAGTGGTAGTGAGGTTTAGTTGCCATTCTTAAATAGAGATTCTCTTAGTGCCAGCCACATTTAATCACATTTTGCAGAAGACAGCTGGGCATTGCTGATTTGTGCTGTGTCAGCCACTTTCTGTGCAAAGGAGTGTCTCATCACTTGGATTTTAGCATTCTGTAGCAGAAAAGTTCTCTCTTTTTAAAATTGGCTCAGCAAATAACTTGTGTGGGAATATAGCTGTAAGAGCGTTACAGTCAGCTCTACCACACAAATAGTATGGGGAATTTTCAGATGGCTTTTGAAAAAATGTTTACAAAACCTTTAAAATGTATAGTGCATTGTTAAATTCTGGTAGCAATTAAGTTTATCTTAGATTTTTTCATAAATGTGTCTTTGATAGCAGTTCAAAATTATTATCTGGTTCAGTGGTTTGAAGCACCTTTGGTGTGTTTAAAATGTCTGAAGTGTATTTCAGCTGCGTCAAATGGTACCAAAAGAGTTCATATATGGAAAGCCTTACAATCTGTAGATATCAAGATTTCTCCTAGCTACTAAGCTCATGAAGACTGAAAGGCAGATGATACCCTTTTTTAATGTGATATAAATAGCCAATTAAAAGAATTGTCAAAAAGGAAATGGCATGATATTATTAAATGGCCAAGTATTTATGGAAGGTACAGGCAAGTGTACTTAGAGTTGATCACATCATGTATTTATTTTTGGAAGAGTGTCAGCAGATTGTCACAGTCATTGACATAATGAATATTAAATGGTATAGCCCATCCTGTGTAATAAATAAGGATACATATCAGGTACTAATATTTGCAAGTGTATTGTGTATTAAATGTAACTGCAGTTTGTCCTACTGTTATCTTCGAGTGCCTATTATGTCCACTGATTTTTATAGGTTGATAGTACTACTCTATAAGGCAGAGGACCTTCAGAGCAACATGATACTCTAAATTATTTTTTTTTAAACTGCTTGCGGTAAGGAACTTTTTGACAGCTGTTATAAGTTGTCTGTATTCATGTAAGGATAGTTTCAAGAATCTTACATTTTAAAGGCAACTATAAGAAAATACAAGAAGTTTGAGATTTGGGAGGTGTGGTTATTAATCTGTTATCAATTCTCTCACTGGAATGACCTATAGACTTACTGTTTATATGCCGTCTGGGTACAACATAGACTGAGAATTAAAAGCTCCTTGATATAAAATAGTATAGGCATATTCAGAAGAAGTTTGTACCCTTTCTCAGGTGCCCTAGTTAATATACAAGACATTTTACCCAGTGACTCATTTTTCCATGCAAAGTGATGTGATTCAGCTAAAAACTGATGGTTTAAGCAATACCCTGGGAAATGTGATTTTGAACATTCTTAAAAGGAAGAGGGAAGTGGTCTTCCCTGTGATGGTCGAATGTGTACACCAATTAATTTAGGGCAGCAATCAAATCATCATCTAAAAGCTGAGGCATTAAGCGTGTCTTTTTTTTGTTTGGTTGGTTGGTTTGGTTTTTTGGGAGTTTGTTTGTTTTGGGTTTTTTTGTTTGTTTGTGTTTTGTTTTGTTTTGTTTGGAAAAAAAAAAAAAAAAAAAAGGAGGCATAGTTGTTAGACTTTCAGTGTAGTGAGCCTCAGGAGGAGTAAGTGAACTGTAGATAATTCCCAGAGTATCACTACTGAATTCTGAAAGCTGGTATTTAAAATACCCTATTATTTTGAACATTTCCTATTGATTAGCTTAAATAGTTCTACGTTCTAGTATGCTTATTTCCATGCTTCGTAATCTGAGGTATTTTACTGTATATTTATCTTAACATTTTAGTTACGATAAGGAATGCCTTTTTGAAAGGAATCACCTAGTTGCCACCAGTTGCTGTGCTTTGGTTGACATTGCAGAGTGGTCTCAAGTGTGAGCAAACTGGGTTCCTGTCATTAAAGATTAAAGAGGACATTAAAGATGAGGATGTATTCTGACTGCAGAAGGGCATGCCATCTCTGTGACCAAAGTGGTAGTATCTTTGAACCATGTATAGCAGGTCTGGCTGATCCTCAACACTGACTGCTTTGCTCTACAGAGCTGTTCCTGTCGCACCATGAGTTACCAATATGAGAGACCATTAAAACCACTCTTATATTTGCTATATCAAAGGTATATTTGTGGTTTAGTTTCATTTACTACGAAAGTTATTTAATTCCTATTTTGTTAAAGAGATTTTGTGGAATTCGTATATCAGTAGTCTCAAGGTCAAAGACCTAAAAATTAATACAGAGATATATACTGTTAGCGTACTACATTTTATCATGTATATGTTTTTATAAGCACTGTATTGTGTATGCTTTTAACTGAAATAATCTGGTTTAGAGCATTATTAAGCAACTATATTTAAGAGTAAGGGACTCAGTGCATGTTTTCTACTACAGATGAGAAACACAAAAGGGAGTTTTGTCTGGTAGCTGTAATCTTTACTAAAAAATACCCCACAGGGGAAAATATTCTTGCCTCCTAAAACAAGGCAGCAAAATTGACATTTCAAGTGAATTTAGCCTCATCATTCCATGTATAATTTACAGCGTTCTTAATTAGGGAGGAATCAGGAATTTCCAGGCCTTTTTGAGGATGCTTTAAAACAGCAGCACTAGCTGTGACCTTTCAGTTCCTGTGGGCTCAGCAAAAGATGGCTGATTAATGTCATATCTTACACTATGTCAGCTGGGCTGCTTGTTCCCTTTTTAGTAAACAGCCCATTGTCAATTTAGTTCATTTTGACAGAGTAAAATATCCTTATGTTTTAGCTGGCTACTTTATATTAATGTATCTCTATTTAGTAGCATGAAGTTATATGGAAATTTTCTTTAATAACTCTAAGACTAGCGTGACTGAGTAAGTGAGGGGCATCCACAAAATAGTGTTGTTAACGTTTGTTTAAAGCTTCTTAAGGGGTGTCCAAGAGATTTTTTTCATGTGGCACATTCAAGTCTTAGAGAGATCTGAAAAAGAAGCTAAGAAACACTTTTATAGAAAGCTTTTCTATAGATAATTCATTCCTTAAAAATATTTGTATAGCCTTGAGATGTTTTATTTGTCTGCTCTATCAGTTGGAAGTAAATGATGGTAATTTTTAAAAGGACAGAGGGAAAGGAAGAGAAGGAGAGAAAGAAGGAGAGGATGAAAAAAATACATAATGGGGGTGAATTAAGAACTAGGGCTCCGGTAAAGTGCATACAAGATTGTGAAGGACACACAGAGAACCTTTGCCCGGAGCAGGGTAGAGTGTTATAGAAAAACTCTGAAGCATAGGCAGATAAGTGGATACCATGTAAGGAAAGTTTAGGGAGTTATAAAACTTGTATAATAAACTTAGACTGAAAAAAAATATGTATTGTGCAATCCCTTTATTTCATCTTGTTACTGGAAAAAACCTCTGGAAGTGAGGAGAGATGAAAACCTGTCTTGATTTAATAAGTAGCCTTTGATGATTTTGTGATGTTTTTGGTGATCACACATTTTAATATCACTCTGTTTTGCATTATGTTGGGAAAATCTGGACTTCAAGGAGTTGAAAAGCAATAATCAGTGCTGGTGAAGATGTAAGGAGCTAAATAAATATTCCTTAAAGGACTTCTCAAAGGGAAAAAAAAACCAAGACACAACCCTATGAATGTGCTTGACCCTCTCTTGAGAATTAAGTTAGCTGGTACAATTTAAAGCTTTGTTCCAACATCTGACAGACACACTCTGCATGCTGATGTGTAATATCTGAAGATTGTGTGCTTGAAAGAAAGCCTTTTCTGAGCTACATTCTATTTTTGTTAGAATAAAGCAGCTGCTTTTTAGAACAGACATCTTCTGAAGTGCTCAATCTTCTAGTTCAAGTTAAGTATTAGCTAAATATTGTGAGCAGATTTTGTGTATGCTTTCTCCCAAGCTGCTGGAGTAATTCAAGCTATTTCAGGCATAAATTGTGCAAATGTGCAGCTTGACCCCAAGAGGTGGGAAGTAAGTTTGCTGCTGCACCTTATTCCCAAGTAGTCACTGCCTCAGCAATCCAAGAGCATGGAAAGTTTGGGGCAATTTAAACATGATTTGAAAAGAAATACAAATGGAGTAAAACTATCTTTTAGAAAGACTATCTGACTGGATTGCTGTGGTCTGCCCTTGATCATTTCTGAAGGAAAAAAAAAAAAAAAAGACATTGCTTAAGGAAACAGACATCTGCAAACCAAAATGTAGCCTTATTAATGGCGTAATTGTAGCTGCAACATTGCCCTCCACGAGTAATAGCGGGTGGGTTTGTACATTTGTTGTTTAGAAAATTGTGTTTTAAACATTAGGTGTACAGCACCTGTATCATTCTGTAAATACATTGAAGTTAACCATTGCAGTTATATGCAACATACATACAGCTACACAGTAAGCACCACACCTACTGTGGCCATAGACGCTTGTTTGAGAATTTGTTTTGTAACTTAGTTTGCTGGGTTTTTTTAGATGGAGGGGAAAAAAAGTTTTGAGAGATCAGAGCTGTACAAAACAGGCACAGGGAAGATGAACTATCCTGATCCAGAAGTAATAAATGACATGTATTGTCTTAAAAGAGCTTTTAGAAATCCATCAAATAACTTTTAAAACTCTAAAATAGAAAATGAGGACAAAAATAGCTTTCTAGGCTATAGTGTATATCTCTAACCTAATTTATAATAAGAAAAAATAGCAGAACAATATACAGGAAGAAAGTTGTGTGAAGAAAAAAAAAAAGGAAAAAATATTGAGTTACTCTTATATGCAGTGATAATGGCGTAGTACAGCAGTCATGCCACTATAATTAATACCCTACAAAAGCATAGTCATATAAAATCTGTTGCTCTGGTGCAATAGATAATTAGCAAATTGTGCAAGTCATAGGAGGTTTAACACAAAACATGTTTTTTCCCTTTATTGAAGAAATCCTAAAAATTTCTGGTGATGATGTTCATGTTCATACAGATTTTTTTTTTTTTGCCAGTAGTTTGAGCCACACTGTAGCTGTGATCAATGGCTTTAATCAATGACACTAACAGAAAAGTTGTACTCCTTTGCATTATATATATGAGATGAAATTAGTGTGGTGAATTTATATTTTGGAAGTTTAATTCCAGGGGTTTTTGTTTTAATGTGGTTTTATTAACTACTGTGTTTTAAGAGTTGATTTTTAATACAGTTCAGAGAATTCTGGGGTCAAAAAAAGCAGCTATTAAAAGGATAGCTGAAAGAACAGCTTTTCAAAGTTGGGAAATAATGAATTATGAGAAAGTAAAAGGGAAATACAGTAATCTAGGAGAGTTTGATTTGAAAGGTGAAGAATTCAGTCCAAAGAGAGGTAGGATTAGTACACTGAGAAATGGAAATGTAGAAAATACGTGAGTTAGAAAGGGGAAACTAATTCAGCTTCCAGAGGGCAGTGAATGATAAAACCTTCAAATGATAAAATGTTCTCCTGTTTGCTGTTTCTATTTGCATGTGATAAAGTTGGAAGAATAAATTTGAACATTATTTTGAGAGTGCTCTTTCTAGCTTTAAATACATGTAAATTATTTTTTCAATTTGAAGGAGGTATTGAGATGAAATGCATGACTTTGTTTCAGACTTTGTTCAAACACTTCAAGTAAAATATGAGCAATCGTAGCATCCATATTAAAAACAAACAAACAAACCAAACCAAACAAAAACCACAAACCACATGGAATTGGGAATTCACCTTTTGTCACTTGGAAATATAGGTAGATTTCAGAGATGCAAGCTTGCTTTGTCAGTGCTGTAATTTATTCAAAGATAGAGGGATAATAAACAGATGGGTATTGATTGGAAACTTCTTGTAACTTTATTAATTTCTTCATATTGTGCATTGTGTTTGAAGAAAAAAGTGTGAGACTAAAGAATGTAATTATGTTGCTATATTTGGAAAAAAATGTTTTTGTTTTGTTTCTGTCTGCAAAAGAAGGCAGAGGTTTTAGAGCCAGGGTAAGGTTTATTACCTGAACTAAAGTAGTTTCAGCTGAGAATGAAACTGTGTTAGCAGTATATAAACATAGAAGTCATTGTTCCCTTCCCAGGAGAGAGATAAAACAGCCAAGGACAAAACAACAGTGTTGCCTCTGTGACCAGCAGCAGCACAGGAGGTGAGCACATGTATGTTAAAGTCTGCATTTGTAATTTTCTCTCTTTGAAGAGGTCAGAGGAAGAGAGAAGATTGTCAGATGTTAAGTAAAATCAGCATAAGGAGAGTGACAAAGGCAGAATGGAAGAGGAAGGCAATTTTACAGATGTGAAGCATGACTTCAAAGTTGGAAGCCCTTGTTCTTACCTCATTAACTAATGCAAAGTCCTAGGGATGGCAAAGTGATAGATCTCGTGTAAGTAGATTGAGATGAACTCTACATTTCTCCTGGGGATTTAATGTGGCCAGCTGTAAACTGTGGATAACTACAGATAACTTGTCTTCACTAGATTTTACCAAATTCTGGCTAAGATGTTGTGCATACTTCCAGTGTATGTCCCTGGGGTGTAAGAGGGAATAAGGATGTGCAGGAGTGGTCAGTCAGCTTATGGAGGGATGCTCTGTGATGTGGGATAGATAGGCACCTTCAACCTGACCCAGAAAGGCTTTTCCTTTGCAGCACAGAAAATGATACTATGTGAGGCTAAAAGCACTTTAACACTTCAATAGGACTGTGCTAATTTCTTCCCATAGTCCTTCACCCTTAAGAAGCTGGCTTCATGTTTCAGAAAGGGCTTTTTTTTTTCTTTTCCTTTTGTAAGTCTAAAAGGGGACAAATATTTCTTTGCTACTGTTAAAAGTCTTTGTTAGTAACTTTTGCTTCCAATTCATTACTGCAGTCATGTTTTCTGAGCCTGGTGTGAGAGATAAACTCTTTGCAAATGAAGACAGCATCCATTTTCTTTCTACCTCAGGCCACACAGAATTGATTGGGGTAATAAAATGACAGTACCATGTAATATGCTGACAGCACTTTAATTTGAAAACAAGTTCCAGGCTGATTCAAAACTTGTTTAAAGCTAATTTATGACTTGTGTAATTTTCAACTGGACCAAGGTAAAGGGTGGTGTATGAAAACCAATGCAGAGTTAACACAATATATTCAAACCTGTCAGTTTGAAATCACCTATAAGGGGTTTGTGAGTTGATTCTTTTTAAGCTTTGTTGGTTTAAAGTAGCAATGGCAGGAAAAAAAAAAAAAAAGCAGACTTTTGGCTGGTATAAATACCCTTGTAAGACAATTTTTTTAATCATTTTTCAAATTCAACTGCTTATGCTTTTTAGCAAAGTATTTTATGCATACTTGGTTTTATATACATCAGTTCTCCATTTTCTTCAAAATCAGAGGCTGCACATAGTTTCTGTTTCTTATGAGTCAATGTCTGTTCTGATGGTAACATGGAACGGCAAAAAATTACAGTATTTTGTTACCATAATGTTTGCTGTGAACATTCCCTATGAATATACATGTCTGTATATACATATCTATGTACTATTTACATACACATATCCAGTCATGTATTGTATATTTATCTTGTATTTAATGGTCTGTTTTTTTAAAAATAAAAATATTAAAATCCTCAAATTAAGCCACAACATCAGCATAGCATAAAATGTACTTTCCTCAGAAATCTGTCACTTTTATGTAGCTCACAAATGAAATCTAAATCTGTCTGTATGCACTGTTGACTTTTCAGAACACTATATCAGTGATGCTTCTGCAGAGAAAAGGACAAAGCTAAGAACACACTGTTTGCTTCTATTACAGTAGCTGCAAATAGCAAATATACCAAATGGGATGAAGGGGAGAAAAGAAGTACTTTGAGGGATGTGCTACAGTTAGATGCACCTTCAATTTCTCACTTCCTACCAGTCACCGTCACCTTTGCTCTCTGCTGACCCGATTTAAAAAAAAAAAACTAAAATAAAAATTGCTGAAGGTCCAAAAGTCAGAATTTAACCACCTGCACTTTTTGTCTGCTACCATGAAGGTTCTAACTGGTGCCAAGTCTAGCAAGCAAGTTCTATCCCAGGACTAGAATATCCAATTTGTTATGTAGTTCTGTCAACAGGTAATTCAAATTCTACTTTTTTTTGTCAAAACTGTGATTGATTCAAGCCAGTGCTATCGCGCTCAAACTGTGTGAACATTTAGGTCATGTGAAAAGATACAAAGTTCAAAGCGGGACTGTTTTTCTTGCATACACCTAGTCTACACATTTCATGCATCCTCTTCAAGGTTTCCTAAGTCCAAGAGGAGTTTTGGCCAAAATCAGTGTTTTACAGGAAAAATGTGATTACGTATATTTTGATAAAAATTTCTATATTTTCAGGAAACTGGAAGTACCACTTAATGGTGTTTTTTTCCCAGAATTTATTAATATAATTATATATTTAGATCCATTAGAAAGCTATGTCTTGATCTGCCCAACTTGGAAATGCTTATAGGTGAGCTTTTGTATGTAGCTTAGAAAATATAATAATATTTTAATGTAATGGGAGGGGCTTAAACACTAGAAAAGATGTGTACCGAGATACTTATTGCATAGGTTCCATGTCCATGAACAATCATGTACATCACTGCTACAGCTGAGACTCATAGGTCATGGAGAAGTGACACTGACATGGTTTTCATCATAAAAGGCCTTGAAAAAAGAAAGAAGTGACTTTTTGCAAAGTCACTCTGCTATATTTTGATGTAAATAATAATTAAGGAGGACAATAAACTAATTTTAATTATTTTTGAAATACATTTTTCCTTTTAACACTTCTTCAATTAAAATGTTATTACAGGTCAGTGATACAGGTTCTTTGCTTTTCTTTACAAAAGTAAACAATGTTAATACTTTTTTTACCGTGTTTTATTTGCTGAGTACTAATTGAGGTACCGGGATTTCTTACCAGAACTATTGCTCATTTGGCCATGTACTTACTCATAACACACTGAGAAGCTTTATGAAAGTTCTCACTTGCACCTTGCAGCACTTCTATTGTTGTACCTTACATGAAAGGATCTTATTCCACTTACTGAATATATTTAGTTCTGAAAGTTGTACTTCAGAGCAACATAGATTACCTTTCTTACATATGTTCAGGGTCTATACAGTTTCCCTAAGAAATGACAGCAGTGTGATAAGAGATAATAGAACCAGTGTAATTGGAAAGGGAGACACATTTTCTTGGCTTGGTTTCTGAATAATAAAGTAAATTTTATTTCCATCCATCTCCTTAAAAATGGAAGCATTATACCAGCTAGTTTCTTAAGAAAACTATTGAGAAGGATGCCCAAGCTGCTTGGAAAGAAGATATTTGAGACTCGATGGGGGAAGATAATCCATGACATGCTGGTCCTGTTGAAGTAAGAGGAATGGAACAGGAATGTATGTTTACCAAATTGCAGTTACTTAGACCATTTTTGAAAAACATAATTTATTACATTCAAAAATCAGAAGTAATTAAAGGAAAAAAATCTAGCTACAGGTAACAGTAATGTAATAAAAGTTTGTTCAGACACAAGAGAGAGAATTCAAAGAGAGAAATCACTGAACCAAAGAATTCAGACAAGCACATCATTTTCTTCTAGCAGACGTGGCTGTTACTTTTGTATTTGTAAGTAGTGCAGAAGAGCTCCTAGAAAGGTATTGAGCTGATAAATTGCATGGAAATGATTTGATTTTTCCAGTTCTCAAGGAGAAAACAAAACAGTACTGTTCAGTACTCGGAGTCAGTTAATGGCTAATTGGCTCAACAAGAAGAGAAAGTCTCGTAGTTTACTGGGAACCAAGCTGAGAGGGCCTTTGGGAGAGAAGTTGTTTGCCCATTCAAGTCCAAACCCAAAAGGGAGGACATCAAGCTCTCAGGATGAACATGATGCAAAGTTTCTTTCAATGGCATATAAACTGTGGGGCTTTTCTAGAGTTGGTAGAGGAAAATAACACATTATTAGACTAATGGAGATATTTGTCCTTGTAGTTCACTGTGTTTAGCTGTGGTGTTGATATTCTTCCGAGGAACTTAGAAAGCTGAAAGATAGTGTTTTATTACTCTTATCATGAAACTATTTGGGATAGGAGCTCTACCGAGGTATTTCATTTTTCCTTTTGTTCCACAGATCCAATGCTTATGCCCATAAAACAGGGCATTGTAATGACAGTTGGACTTCATTGTTAATGTTTTAATGGATAGTATTCTTTAGTCTTTGCTGAAAGCTGATTTTTCCTAAAATGTCTTCCTCATACTGAACCTTAAACTTACTGTGGTACGCAACAGAACAGGCCAGAACATTCTTTCTGGAAGTTGTGGAGGGGTGGTGCAGTAAGAAAGGCACAAAAAGCTTTATTTGAAGTATTTAAGCTCTGAAGCTATTTTAAAGGGATTCACCTAAAAATGTGTATAAAATAGAGATATTAGTGTTTCCTCTCCAGGCCCAACGACATTTTTCCAACTTTCTAGCCTCCAGCATCCCACTCCATGTATTAATTCTTTTACAGTATCCAGTCTTACCGGTGATTCTCCATGTAATTCAGTAATGGTTGTTGGACCACAGTGTTCAATTTTTTCCTTCCAACACATGCATATTGGGCTAAACTACAAATGCTGAATGTTATCATTATTAAATTTTAATTTACTTTTTAGAGAGTGCTATGTTGAAAAAATAATAAGCTTTGCAGCTTGTAGTTTCCAAAAGTATAATCTTGATTTCTTTGCAATTAATCACTACAGAGGAAGTGATACATCAAAAGCACACATTCTGCTTGCTAAGCGATGACATCTAAAATGTCTTCTATAATGAGCATTACAACAAGCATGGCAGAGATAGTACCAATTAATGGATTATTTTTTTGTTCTTTATAGTAAAATATTTCAGTCTCTGCCATTATCAAAACCACTGTGTGAGGCAGTGAAGGTATTAAAGTGGTTTTGTTTTGACAGATCTAGTCATGTTGCATTGCAAAATCAAGGTAATTTGGAAAACAAAATGTAAACTACTTAAGATTTTTATATTATTATTTTAATTTGCTGTAGTGTTAAAGTTAATAATAGACAGACAACTCTACTAACTTTTCAAACTTTACCAGGTTCTGTACTGTATTGGTTTGCAGTGATTGGTAAAATACATTTCTGTGGGATTGTTCTAGCACGGTCCTAGCTATTTTGCAGAAACCTGTCTTGAATAAGGAGATGAAATGTCATATTCTCTTCCTTGCAGTTCAGAAGCAGGGGTAGGTATGGGAAAAAAAAAGTTTATTCAGAACTTTGCCGTTCTGAAATACTATGTAGCTATTTATTAAGCCTTATAACACCCTTGTGAAGAAAATATTACCATTTAAGAGAAAATACATGACAGATGATTTTGCCTCGAGTAGAAGAAGTTTCCCAGGGTATAAAGAGTAGAGTTTTAGACCTGAAGTAATTTTAATTTCTTTGCTTGTGCTTAAGAGCACAGCTCCTCTGAAAAGTCTTGAGTTTTCTGGCGTGCCACATCAACAGGCTGCTGAGGGGTCTATTTGTCTCTGTTGCCCTCAGGACTCCGAGCCGTCAAATGAGGTGGTCTCAGAGGCCCCAGGTAATGTGGTACCCTCTACCTCAAGAAGTAGCTCTGAAGAGCTGGTATCGGTGGCACAGAAACGTCCAGAAGAGGTAGGACATTCTGTGTCTATTATTTTCCAAGTTTAACTGTTGGGGGATACACATTTGCCTCTGTTTTTTGTGCCTAGTGTTGCTTTACTCATAGCAGAGACTTTCAAAGCTAAAGCTCAATCTTATCCTCACATACCAACACCATGCAAGACCAAGGTAAATTTCAGGACCTTGATTAAAGGTACCTATAAGCCAAGTATATTACATCTGATACCTTTTTAGTACTGTTTCTTATTATCAGTGATTTGGAAAATATTTTTCCTTTTGTCTGTCTTTCACACCATGGCAGTAACAGGAGTCCTGTTAGATTCTGGCAAGCTAAACTTTATGACACTACACAGTCAGAAGTAGAGTCTGTACATAGGCATATAGGTAGGTGTAAAGCATTTGTCATCCTTCACATCCTTCACAGAATTAAAATTCTGCTAACTGCTGAATTGTACAAAGGAAAGACCCTTGCTAATGTTAAGCCTTTTTTTTTCCCTTTTTTTTGAAAAGGAAATACTAGATGCTAATGATGTAGTACTATCATAAATCCATACTCTCTGTTGTTACAAGAAAAGGTGCTGGCTCGTAAGGTAGTTCCATAGTGTAGCCAGTGACTTGAGGGACTTTTTTTGTCCCTGAAAAATCACAGTACACCATAGCTGGAGGAGTGGTTGTCTGGAGAATTTAGACTCACAACTTCATTTTGTGGTGGCTGTCACCTTTTCAGAGAACCATTACTATCCTTAAATTTATCCTTCCTGTGAGAAGTCAGTCCTTCATTTGAAGTAGCTTTAACATTATTAATCTTAGCTTTCTCAAACAGTTTAGTTATTATTAGAGATACTCCAAGGCAATATAAAGATTAGGTTTTTCTACCTTTTTTTTTTTTTTACTGTAATCTTCCCAGCAGAGTACAAAATACTAGCCATACGAAATACAATGCCATTTATTACTTGTTTAGTGCAGCTTTTAGATAATTATCAAATACTTTATTGAATTTCTCCTTTCCTCTGATAGTCTTGTCACTTTGTCTGAAGAAGAGGGAAGTCTGCAGTACAGGGCCAAGAGAATTCTTAAGAGTGTCTTCTGGATTAAGACCAAATAGGTACTTATTTTGGAGTATCACCACATATTCTAAAATAGAGTAAGGTTATCACCTGGTTATCACCTCTAAGCAGTCTTGTGGATGTAAGGGTAATATATGCTTTTAGTAATACTTTTGTATATATTCTAGAATAGCAAAGAAACCTCTGGTCTATGAAGGGCCATGAGTTCTGCCTCTTAAGTCTCACCTTTGCTGACTCCGCTGGAGAAATTAAAATGGATAGCACAGATGATACTGAAAAATAAAAATAGAGCAAAAATGCTGCAGAAAGAGGATTGAAACATGGTTGGTTAGTAAAAGGAGACCGCGAGGAAGATGGTTATACAGTTTTCATCTTTGTGGAATAAAACCATCTAAACTATGGAGGAAAGTAAGATTCAGAGAATTGAAAGTTGGAAATAAACCTTTTGAATTTTACTAAATATCTCCATAATAGTTGAGGCTGTTTTACTGAATGTGGGATCATAAAGTATTGCATATGTTTTGAAAAAGAATGAGACTTTCTCCTATCATATTTATGGCAGTTTATATAAAAACAGAGAGATGAGTCAGAAGGAGTTTTGTGGTTGGATTTGCAGGGAACCTTGAGAGGCGAGCACAAGTATGCTGAATTTCCAAATTCAGAACCCACAATGAAACAACCCATCTAAGTTACTCATGGGTAAGTCAGCACATTAAACAAATATTTTGAATTGCACCCTAAAAAAGCCAGGTCTTCAACAACAAGGAAAAAAAAAAAAAAGTGTTAGCAGAGCTTTATTTCAACTAATGCCTTTATTTCTCATTATATTTAAAATCTCCTAGCCCATCACTCCCTTATATGCTTTCAGTGTCTGCTTAATGAGTTAATATTTGGAGTTAACTACACTTGATTTTTTTTTTGTATAATAATTTGTCTCAGCTGAATTTAATCAGTCAGTATTGGTGAGAAGGCAGTTGTTGAGGAAAAGCTTAAATGTAGTCATGGAAAATAAAGATAAAAGTTTAAAGAAGGCAAATGGCTAACAGACTAAGGATGTCAGGAAGGTGAAGGTGAAGGAGACTTGAGAAAGATGTGGAAAGTGATGTTCAAAAAGTCTCAGCCTTGTAAATGTCAGGAGAGAGATTTCTTGTAGCAGAAAGTTAGGAAAATCCCATTACTTGCCACATTAATTTGTATAAATTGTAGATTTTTCCTGCTTACAATTCATTTTTCCTGTTTGGCCAGTCTAAATCTAATTCTCTATTACTTGTGTCATCAGTTTTAACTTTGTAGGGTTGATTGCTCAGACGAGGTTTTGTTTTGATTGTCCAGGCATTCCTCCTAGTAGAAATGATGGTCCAAATTTGAATTCTACTTAACATGAGGGCAGCATGGCATCTGCCTCTCGTACTGTCTTCCTTCTTCCTAGCCTCTTTTCATGCTTTAAAATCATGCATGGTATAGGGACAGTGTCCAGCTATGTGGCATATGACAAAAGCCTCTGCAGAAATAATTAGTGTGTAGTGTATTTAGGCTTAGGTGCCTGTGAAATTTTTGTTACTGTGAAGGATTCAGAAAGTGTGTTCGTTGCTATATTTCAGCTGCAGGAACACTTTGGGTTATAAAATAATCAAGCTGTGTTTAAAGTTAGAAAGATACCTTTTTCTGTCTCTTTGAAAGCTGTGCCATCCTCAATAAAATTTAAGTAATACAGATTTGAATGCTTGAATGATTTTAAGTGGTATCCATACTAAAGTAAGTGTTTACCATGTGATTGATTAGTTAATATTGTATATATTTATTGTATTTTTAAGAATCAGAATTGAAAGAAAACTTTGATGCATTTGAAAGGGGATGGATATGTGCCACCCCATTTTCAGTGTCATTTCATTAGAGCTTCTTAGCATTTAGGAAGCTGTAGGAACACTGCTTTTCATAGAATATTATATGAAATCATATAGTTTTGGCAGTATCCCTCCAACAGTAATGCTTAAAATAGGAATTTTGTCCACACAACAATGTCAAAATTCAAAACTGTACTACTGGTACTATGCCCTGTGTCGATACATTGAATTACATCTCTGATAGCACACATTCTTTGCTATGAACTGATGAAAGAAAATTCTCTGGACTTGTTTATTACTTACTTTTCAGAGCTTTTAAATGTGCAAGTAGACACAAGTTGTTTACATAACACTGTAATGGTTTGTTGAAATTTAAAGGCTGATCAATTAGATTTTATGGTCACTTTCACTGTGCATGTGGCAGTTGCAGTATATTTAGTTAATATATATAGTTTTCTAGATGAATGTACAGTGACATTGAAGAAGTGAAGGTTTATTTTTCAAGTAGTTTTGCTTTGCCTTTTTCATGTAGTGCCTAAAGAGCAAGATGGCTGAGCTGTATCTTGATACCATTTCTCATAAACAGCACATTAATATACAGGGGGGGGTGGTGTCAGTGGTTGGTTATCTAAGAAGAGACTAGTTTTGATAGTTCCCTTAAACCTGAGTCAAAGTAGAGACTTTTCTTCTTTAATTAGAAGTAAAATAGAAATACATGAGTTATGTATATTCATTTGCTTTGTGGCAAATCAATTAATCATGTTTTGATAGTGTAAGCCTAGAGGCTAACAGAGCTGTTCTTTTTTGAATGGCTGCATTGCCAGAACAGTATAGATGCTGATTAAATGCTGTACCTTTCTCTCTCTTGGATAAAAAAATAATTAAATGACCAACCAATCCTCTACTTTCCCCCATCAAAAAAAGCATGTATATATGTTCTGGAGCATTTTAAGCGAAAATATGAATGATATGATGGTAACATATGAACATGAATGGATTATGTATCTGTGGTGCTTTCTGAGTGCTGCATGGAAACTATAATGCTGTGCAAAATGTTGTGATTCTTAACTAAAGAAAGATTAAGGTAGGTACCCATTAATCTATTTCTGAACTATTGGATGCTCAGTGCTTGCAGTTTATCTGGATAGAGAACAGACTTTTTTTCTATTAGTCATGCATAGCTGAGGTGCAGAGTTTTGTTTTATAGGAAAAGATGTGTCCCACATTTGAGTCATCTGCCATTAGTCACAAGTATGGTACAAGCAACTTAAAAGGATTATAAACTTCAGTGTTAAAATCATTGCATTGCTCTTGGAAAATCTGGGGGAGCCATCTACATTATTTCATATACGAACAAAGGAAATGTTTCTTAACTTTTATGAACACAATTGGCAGCTGATACTATCTTTTGTTTCTTTAGTTATCTTCCTTCCTTGATCTCTGGATAAAATCTTTCCCAGCAAGTTGCATTGCCTCTTAAGTTAGCAAGACAGGAGAATTTTTTAAGACCCAAAGCTATAAACTTCAACAGCAGAGCATCAAATTAATCCTTATGCTATCTTATTACACTGAGGTGTTTGCTTTTGTTTACAACAAAGTATGATGTAACATGTTCTGAAAGAATTGAATAAAAAGTAATTCCATGGCAAAGCTTGTAATAATGCTGTGTGGTATTTTCTCCATCTGCTGTTATTACAAGACTGTTAAATAACTGGATTTCCATCACCGACTTCTTTTATTTCAGAAAATAACTCAATCATCATGTAGAATAAGCATTGTCAAGAAGCAGAAAGATTTGTTCTTTTAAAGAACATAAGAAAGTATTAGAGAAAATACACATTTGTATATCTATATGTATGTATATATGCAAAGCTTTTATGCTTGTGCTTGTAAAAAGGTTGTGCATTCTTTTCTAAACTTTGTAGGCATAGCAATATTTTCCCTCTGTTCTTTGTAGCTGCTGGCTTAAACTCATTTAATGGAATTGTATCAAACTGTTGTTGCTATAAATATGTTATTCTTCCTGACAAACTGTTAATTGAAAAAAAAAAAAATAACAGTTTCCCACATAGTGTGGGTTGGAGTGCATATTTACTCTTGAACACTAAACATATCTGTTCAGCTTCTGAAGAGCTTTCCTGCTCAGAAATGTCATAGGAAATTTCCTTGCTGTATGGACCCAGCAGACTGTTTTCTGATGCGAAATCGTGAATGATCATTTACTAGGTATTCTGTATCATAGATAAATAATCCCTCTTTATATAAGATGTTGTAGGACTGTGATTTTGAACAGAGGTTGATTTATTCTCTAAACCTGCTGCTGCACTGAAATTGGGATGGCTGTTTTGTGCAACACCACAGACACTACATGGCTTACTTCTAACAGTGATAAGAAATCATAGCAGGTCGTTTGTGTCATCTGTCCCCTAGTAATCATAAGAGTGATCCCTCTGATGCATTTGTTAGCACTTTATTCTTGAGCAATGATGATTTTCACACTTTTGGAGCCTTTTCCCTTACACTCCTGTTCAGAGCACCTTATAGAATATTTATTGCACCCCTCCTCTTTGTTTTCTTTGAGTGGCAATGAAGAGTTGCAGCAGATTATCTGGACTTGCTGTGCAGTTAGAATATTTTCTGGACCTAAGTCAGATTCATTGTAGAGGAGACTGAAATTTGGTTGCTTGCCTGAAATTTGGTGATTTGGCCCATAATTCAACTACTTGTATCACAGCAATTGTTCCATCCGTAAGACTCATTTATCAAAACAGAGGAATGGAGACACCTATTCAGATCATTTGGCACTGAAGAGATTTGTTTGGTTTTACTTTTTATGCTTCTACAAGTAATTATTATGATTACTGTAGTTCCCATTAATATTTCATAACAGAAGTGCTAAGCCACATACCTAAAAAGCCTTAGAGTCTAACTCTGTTAAAAGTGAATTAATAATGAACAGAGAAGAGAACATAATACCTTTGACTACTGAAGTGATTCTTCTGTAAAATAAACTGGGAAATACAGTAAGCATGGAAATGCTCTGGAGCTAGGAATTCATATTTTCTGTCTATTCTCTTCACATGACTGTTTCATGTAATCTTAATAACAAAGCATAAAGGTCACAACATGGCTGAAAAATGTTGTCATGCATTTCTGCTTTTGAAGTCAAAATTTATTTATGTATATTTAAGCTGTAAATGGCTTTATGGAATGAGGGTTCCTCTTAGAAGAACATTATTAATTTAAAAAATTAATTAGATCTGCTTAAAATTTCCACAAATCCAAGTCATTTTTCTTTATTTAACCTTTTCACAGTCTCTGCCCTTCTTTTAAAGTACATTCAGTCCTATATCATCTGTTACTCAGGAAGGTATTTAATACATGACTTGGCATCATTTGCATTATACAAGAAGATTAACTTTACAAGCTCTGCTATTAATCTGAGTAGCTCTACATATTGACCTATGAAAGAACATAATTAAGTTAGCTTAATTAAGTTAATTAATTGTTACACTCTGATGAACTTACTATTGAGAGGAAATTAAAGGCAAATAGAAAATGGCATTCATTGGTTTGAAATAATATTTTAAAGGGTTTTACAAAGATACATTATATTTAGATGACTAAAATATCTATTGTGTAATAACCAAAGTAGAATCAATTTAAAAAGTCAAAAGCTAAGAATCCCTGCAGTATTTTGTCTTACTGCCTTACATCCAGTCATATTTCTAAAAGGAATTTAAAAAGTGTGCTAAAAAATGTAGAAAATAACTGTCGTGGGGTTTTGTTCCCAATGCCCAAATAATTGAATTCAGAAATTGACACCACTTTCTACAGATGAACTACAGAGAAAAGCACACTGTAAAAGTTAGGTAAGTGTTATAATCTGATACCAGACTCTCCTTTGAGGGAAAGGAAGAAGGGAAGGACTGAAAGAGAGCATGAGAATGGCTTTCTCATGCAGTGTTGGGCAAAAGGAGACCATCCACTGCATTTCTGTTGTCAGGAATGCCTGCAAGTTCACTTCAAGAAAACATAACAGGGCTACAGCACAGAACCTGTGCATGGACAGACCCTCTGCATGAATCCATCTGGGGCATGTTCATCAATATTGATAGGCTCTGATGTGTAACCGGTAGATCATAAATTCCAAGTAGCCATTATTAACAAAAAGTTAGAGAAAAATAATGAAATATGCATAAATGTACCACAATAAATGCTGTCAATGAGAAGTTTATTAATCAGTGAGATTCAATAATTTTACCATTAGTTTAGTTTGAAATTAATTTGTCTGAACAATTATTTGTTCTCTACTAATTTTTTTTCCCCAAGAAATAAAGATTTTCTGGATGGCATCCTCAGTGATTTTGGATTTCATGCTTACTTTCTGTTGTAAAAATGAGTATTTTAACTTATTTTAAAACAGTATTTTCCCTGAGGTATTATTCTTTGTCATTTTCAGATCACATTAAAGGGTCATTAAGCTGTGGATACATTCTCTGGAAAAATAACAGCATTGAAAACAGAAAGCCAGTGGCATTTAGAATCACTTGTGTACAAATTTGCAATCATATTCTGAATACAGATAAGTTAGAATTTCATTTCTTTAAAGAGAAAAAAAAAAATCTTTCCTTGCTAGATTTTTTTTTTATTATTTGAAAAGAAAAAATCCAAAACATGCGTCAAAATGTATAGGATCGAGGAAATATTTGAGTAATAGCTATTCTACATTTGATTTTTTTTTTCTTTAACACCTTGAACACACACACACAAAAAGTTTTAATATTTGTAAATTCAATTTGAAATTAATATATTTGGCCACCTGAAAGTGTGATAGGGCGCTAGACAACCAGTTATATTCTAGGAAGAAAGAACAGCTTTGATTTTGGCTTAAACAACATGCTTTAAATCATAAAGAATTTTGGGCAGGCTAGAGGAAGAGAGTGGAAAATGGAATGAAAAATTATAATAAGGTGAGAATAGGTGGGACAATTGTGCAATTTGAAGGCTGTTTCCCACCTGCTGTGTAGTTTGATAGCTGTACTGATGTCAGTGGACTTCAGTGTACCTGTGTGCACTCACTCTGTGGTCAGCTCTGACTGGATTGTTTTGAGGCATTTGTGCCATGGCATGGTAGTGTCAAGTAAGCTACTATTATCATTTGCTGTGTGGTGTGTGTGATAGATGATGGAAATTCTTTCCTGCAGAAAAGTAATTGTAACTCCTTTCTTCAATATGTTATGTACACACTCTTAGTGTTCTTCTTTCTTTCTTTTCTGAGTGATTTATCTTCTCTCTTATCTGTAATATTTGAATGAAAAATTAAGCAAATATGTTCTCTGGTCATTTTATGTAGTGTAAATATTAGAATTCACATTGCACTATGTGAATGAAGCAACGATCCTTTTCCTAGGTAATATATGATGTCAGAAACTTTCTGGTTCATTTTAATATGACAGGTTGAAAATATCATCAGAACCCTTTTAAGTTATTATAGTCTAGATTTCAGATAATGAAGCTTGAGCAGAGTTGAAAATTTCAATGTCATCTTTAAGGTAGGGAAGATAAGCAGAGGTCAGTCAGTAGTCATTAATAACGTAGGTTACATAGATTTCTCTGTACCTGGCTGTTTCAGGGTTATCTCTGATTGCAGTGCAATCCCAATAGTGTCACAATGTTACTTTCATCAAACTATTTTTTCAGTAAATTTCTCCTACTGTTAAGCAGAATATTTAGACTTTGAGGAGTTCGTATTACTTAAATATTTTAGTACAGTATAATCAGTTATGTGGTTTTTAATATAATAGCTCTTTTTGCTATTAATCTATGTTTTTGTGACAGTTATATATGCATTAATCTACCCTAATTTACAGTAAATTAAAGCTAAATTTTTGTGAACACCAAATTTCTATTTTCTGAAGACCATGAAGTAGATTAACACACACCATTATCCTTCATAGCCTTCACTGACCTGCTAAACCCTTTGTAAGTGAACAGTTTTCCTATAATTTTTTTTCTTAAAAAGAGTCCACTCAGCTATCTTAGTCTTCCAAAACCTATAAAATACCTGGAATACCTAGAACTACATATTCTGTGCTATATTTATGGGCTTTATTTTATTTAGAAACTGTGAAAATGTTACTGAATTTACAGTTAAATTCAGAGATGCTTAAACTGTGATGAGGAGTGGTATCTTTGGGAAGTTGATTCTCCTTTATCCAGTCCTGATGTGTTTTACTCTGGTGAGATTCTTGTTTAAATTGATTGAAGTCAGTGCAGCACACCTTCTGTTAATAGACTTCTGTGTCCTCTCATAAGGATTATTTTGTCCATATACACAAAAGAGGGGGAGATATACCTACTGCACAGTTTCACTGGCTAAAATTCTTGTCTAAAACTGCACAAGATTGTGCCACTGAAAAAGATACTTGCAGAGGGCTTTTCAGGGCACCCAGACTAGGCTTTAACTAGGGGAATGTGTTTCACTGCTGGCTAAGATAGAGGCCTGAAGATGATCTGCAATTCAGTGGTTAGCAGAGCAAGTCTTAAGTCAGTTTGCAGCAGCCCTAGCTCATACTGCTTCTGAAAGGGTGAGCTATTGCTCCTACAGATCCCACCTGCCATTCTACTAGTTTGGGATAGATTTACAACCAAAATTCCAAAATGAGCAGTCAGTGTAAAAAGTAAAAATCTGTACTAGTGAATGACAATAGGACTGTTCCTGTATCCTTAATTAGTCATTTGGGGTTTTGTAATGTGTTAAATATTAGTGATAACTTAATTTTTTTAATCAGCAGCCAGGTTTTGCTCTCTAAGATTCATAGATTAGAAGGCCAGGAGATATTATTGTCAGATAGTCTAATTTATTATGTAGCATATACCATAATACTTCTAAATTTTGTGTGCATAAAAGCATATTTTTGCAAATGAGGTATCCATTTTCATTAAAAACATTCCAAAAGATACAGAGTGAACCCAAATCCCCAAATAATAATTTGTGTTGTGTGCTAACAACAGCCAGTGGTAAATATTAGTTTCATTTGTAGTCTGAATTTGAATTAGTTCTATCTTTGTCAGCTAGATCAGAGGCCCATTTGTTTAGAATTTTCTTTTCCCTGTGTAAGCCTATGTGGACTGTGAGCTACTACTCTTCCACTTCAGCATATTTTTCAAACCTCTTACTATACTTGACTCTCATTTTTATCCAAATTTTCAATAACTTTTTGCATGTAGGCACTCACGATAGGTAAACTTAATCCAATATTGGTCACATAGTGTGGGTATTATGAAGATAAATATCCATAGTTTAGGAGTGTGAAGACATACCTTTAAAAAATATCTGCTTAGAGAAGTATAGAAAATTAAACACAAATTCAAGAATAAGGACATATTTCTTCTAAGGTAGCTCTGAATCTCAGAGATAGAATATTCGAAACACAAGATATGAAAAAGTAGGAAGCATGAAGAAAGAGAACATAAAAGAGGAGCAGAGATTAATTTTTCTACATTTTTGATGCCTATTCTCATTTTCTCACAGTCTTTATATAGTTAGCTCTAGCAAAAAGATCTCAGTAAGTCAGCATTTAAAAATAGAGTTACTCATAGAACATAATTTGGGTCTGTGCGTGCATGCTGTGCAAAATTTTAGATGTTTGTTTCTGTAACAGCCTGTTTATAGTTTCAAGGGTGGTATTTGAAATGGCAATAGTGGCAAAAATGATGCAGAGTCATTCAGAGCCTGTAGGTAATCCAAACATCACCATTGTTCATATTTTAGCCTGATAAGCAGCAGAGTAAAAACAACCCAAATTTGAAGTCATATTGTTACTTGAGAAACCTTTCGATGTCTGCAGAGACATCAATTTATACAAAAAGGGTAAGCACATTAAAAACTTACAGAAAACAAAATCCAACACTTGCTTCTGTAAGAAAGACCAATTAGAGGAAACTTCCTTCTTCACTGCAAGTGTGATAGCCTGCACGATCCCTCCTTATGCCATGGAGGGAAATATAATTGAATCCTCCATTTGTGCCTCAAGATCTCATGTAGAAACACTTAACACTTAGAGAAAATTTGAATATAAACTTTTATTTGAATCATTTTATCTGAGATCAAAAGGTGGAAGAATTTACTGTGTTCTTTAAAATAATATTACTAGTCCCAGTGCCCACATTTTCTAAATTCTTCCTATAATACTAAGTATTTCAGATGAAAAATCTTTATTTCAAAGATTATTTCATTTATTAATAACATTTAGTTTAGGAAACTAATAAGAATAAATTTGGTTTGTTCTTGCTTTCATCTTGCAGTCTTCATTGGGTTTCTGCCAGTGTCCATTGAAGGTAATATGAAACTAAGCTAGATAAACATTTGTTGTTACCCAAAGCAACTCCTTATTTCTTTATGCCCAAAGTTAATCTGCTAGTGTCTGGGTGGAGTGATGGAGCCAAGAAATAGTCTTAAAAATTAAAACTTTTCAGGGGCAATATTGCATATGTGGTGTGGTTTCTGGGTTGGTTTTTTTTTTTTTTTTTTTTCTGATAAGTTAGCATCTATGAATTATATTTTGTACATCACTGTTTAATACATTAAGAAGATGGCTTAGCAAATTTTTCGAGAGTATTACAACATTAGAAATTCCTGATTTTTATTTACAACATTAATGCTAGTTTGTTTTCATCTAAATCAATATGCATTTTAATTTGAATTTAATAAGCAAGGGGTCTTTATGTTACAGTCTGTGAACCTCACTAATTAGCAAATTATTCTGTGCAATTATATATTATACTCTTGTCATGGCTATCTTACCCAAAGAGCTTGTAGTTTTGAGTTGGGGTTTTTTGACTCTGTAATTTGTAGTGTGAATATATTTCAATCTTGCAGTCAGGTCTATATGGTTAAAAGCACTGAACCAAGGGGAAAAAAAAGGGTCCTTGCTTCAAAAAGATTCCATTTCTAGTATAAAACCAGATATTGTGGATAAAAAATAATTTGAAACCCAAGTTGTATTTTTTTTTTTTAAA
>JANIJG010018841.1:29081-47218 GCA_024611175.1 Megaceryle torquata
AATAGGAGAGATTTTCTTTTTACACATGGAAAGGCTGATAATTAGACTTCTAATATAATTTCAAATATTAAGAATTTTAATTGGTTTTTCTTTTCCTGCAGCGTTTCTTATTCATCAAGTTATAACAACCTGTCCTTCTTTGCATAATATATAAACTTAAGTCAGTAATAGAAACAAGACTGAAGACAGTTAACAGTTCTTAATGGAACAACTGGATTTCTAGTCTTACTAATTGGTAAACCTAAGCTAGAGAAGTATTGCACAGAGAAACTAGGAAAATGGAAGGTTGTTTGCATAAATATTTTTCCGCTGTTAAAGCATGTCATTAATAGACTTTATCAAATCAGACCAAGGATCTGTATCAAGGAGCTTCATCATCCATGTTAGTCATGAAGTGAATGCCATCAGAAATCACTGAGCTTAAGCACTTCTCAGCTCAGTATGATAAAATGATTGCATTTTTATTTACACAATAACCTCAAATCCTCATATTAAAAAGTGGCAAATTTTTTTGCCCTTTGCTGTTCTAAATATGATACATGTAACAATTATTCATCCTTCCATAATGGATCATTTTTATCAGAGTCCTGTGTCTCGTCTATATATATAGAATAAATATTTATGTTTTCTCATTTTTCTGAACTAGAAGATACTGATAGAATAGGTGTGAAGTGTCAGCTATAATTCATTGCCTGCAAAGAAAAGCTTTATACTGATACTGTGTGAAAGGAAAAGAATATCTAAATCATTTCAGCAGCAAGCTTATAACCAAGATAATATCAGCATTTTCCTTCTTGAAAATATATCTGCCATAAATTAAAGGAGGTTTTCAGTATTTTATTAAAATACTTCTGACAAGTTTAACCCCATCTTCAGTAGAAATGTATGTATTAATATAAAACCCATTTTTTAACAAAAATGTGAAGGTCAAGTGAAAGTTAAAACAAGCTTGTAGTAAACTTCTTACTAATTCTGGAAATACTTTGTTTAGAACACACTGACAAATTACGATGCTTATTTAGTATCAGTCTAAAGGTGTACATTTTATTGTTATAGAAAGCTTAAGATATATGCAGCACTTCGCTATTTTGTACAAGAGTAATATAGTTTGCAAAAACACCCGCAAAATATGTGTATACTATGTTCGAATGAACTCTTAATTTATTTAAAATTAGCCTTAGCAATATGCATAGTTGAGAAGAGGTGCATATCACAGAATAGGATAATGTTCAAATATATACATAACAAAGTAATTGGGTTAATAAGAATATAATTAGAATTCAAAATATGTTTGTAATGAAGCATTTTATACACAAATACCATGGTTTAGTATCTTCGTGTATTTTCCGCTATGCTTCCAGTTTCCTTAACAAGAAAAGGCAGAAAAGTGCTGGTAGTATTTGTAGTGAAGTAATAGCAGAGGAGAAAAGTTGCATGTGATGAAACCCTGAACCTTTTTTTGCAGAATTCATAGCTGTCACTTTATTATTTTTTAAAACCATTTGATTTGAAGTATTTTAAAGGGTCATATATTGCATTTCTCAAACAAAGGAGAAATGTACCCCCTTCCCATTCAAGGGCAAGTGTTAAGTTCTGTGCTTTCTTCGTGAGTACTCCTTCCCCAAGCCCCGAGCTGCAGCAGCAGCAGCACCTCCCACACATACAGCCACTTGCTTCGTAATTCCAGATGCAGCTGGCGAGTGTGCATCTTCTGAGAGAGGTGCTCTCCAAGGCACGCGGTCAGAGGAGACAATTATTTTCTGGAGACAGTCCCATCCACAAAAGACCAAAAGCATCTATCACAGGTTGGAAGAGTTTTTTGCAAATAAGTATGAAAAACACAGAAGCAGTCCTTCATTTTGTAAACAATTAGTATGTTAGGAAAGCCTTTAATGTAAAGCTATGCATTTGTCCCAGCTAGTGGCATGAAAAAGCTAAGTGATCTTATGGTATTTGCTGTTGTCATATTGCATTAGCATCTTGGGAATGATAAGAATGTAATTAATGTGGAAAAAAAATAATTACTATGATAAGGCAATAAAACTTATTTAATTATGCATGATGAGTAGCTTGAAAGAAACTTGCAGTTTCGGTTTTAATTCCTCTGTAAATATTTTCAGTTCCTACAGACTCTGAATCTTTACCTTTTGTGATTATTTAAAGACAGGGTGGAATTTACTCTTGGATGGGCACTCTGTAGAATCAAAGCATTAAGGGTGACTCCATTTGTTTGCCATCTGTCCTTGCCATAATGATTTTAGCATGTGTATTAGGGAATTATTGGACTATCTCATCCCAAAATCAGAGTGGAAGGTAAGGGTGATGAGTTACATTCTGGACATTCCCTCTACTGTCCACTGAGTGCATCTTATGTAAGCAATTTGTCAAACTTTCAGAGAGCTCAAATGCAGGAAAGATGAATCTGGGTGTTGGTTGTTGAAGTTAAGAGCAGTTCTGTATCAAACCTCATAGAAATTAATTTATTATCTCTGTCACACTTCATTCAGGTTTTTTAGGCTTTTTTTTTTTTTTTTTAAGATGATGCTGTTTATGTATCCTGAATTTTGGTCAGTCACCTCAATAGACATCTAAATAACACAGTACTTCAGTCCAAACAGACACCTATACAAGAGATGAGAATCTCCTTTTACAGGCAGGTTCCACTGCTTATTAGAGAGAGGTAATGGCATCAATCCCATTTGTATCTATAAAGTCTGAATGCTTGATTTACAAATGAGCATAATACTGGACAGCACAATACCATTTATATTTGGTCTTGTCTGGCAGATTCACTGGGTTCTTTTACCTTACAAAGAATCTGAGTAAATTAATAGCAATAAAGGCAGGAAGTCAATCGAATCATTCAATTTTCCACTGATTGTTCCAGCTGAGATTGTAAACTTTTATTTAGGGTAAAGGCTTTTCTTTCAGTGTTGTTCTCCTAAAAATGAAGACATTTGATGTTGAAAATAATTCTTGACTGGGTGGACAACATACAATTCAGAATCAATAAACTCAACATTTAATAAAAAAAAAAAAGTGCCTGTCTGCACCTCTATGGGTCTGCTTCTGTAGAACTCTTTAGATTTTCAGTTGCTTGCATACAATTAAATGCATGCTAAGAACTTAGAATTCACAACAGCCCGTTGTTCTTTCCTTCAGTTTCAGTATAGGAAAGACACAATAAGAAGATAGGTCTATATTGAAGTATGAGGTCATACCTATAGTAAATCAGGTGCTCATGTTAGGCTGCCATGTACATTTAGCTTTTGGCTATGAAGAGGCGTGCTAGCAACTTAGCATTCACAGTGCATCTTTCAAAGAATTGGCTTCTGGTATATTGTGGGTACATTGTCTGTTCATCAGACAAAAACTGTATTAGGCTACCAATAGATACAATTCCATATAGCAAAGGATTTTCTCACTCTGGAAGAGCCTCCATTTATACCGTTCCAAGAATGTGGGTACATTAAATGAATCGATTACATTGCAAGTCAGCTTTTTGTGCTTTGAAGTGGAGGTACTGAGAGATACTTGCTTGTCTTCATTCCTGAACCACGGGAGCCTTCCCACATTACAGAATAAGTATGATGCCTTCATGGCAGATTGAGCAGGCAAACTGACTACTACTACCTTTATACTTTTCAAACATACAGCGATACTTCTGAGGCAAACAAACTCCAGGATCATATAATATGGTAGACTTTGATTGACTTCTGAATTTCAGCATCACAATTCATGTATTCACAATGCTCAGTGATGAAATTACTTCTCATCTTCCAGCACCAAAAGACTTCATTAGGAAGCCTACCACTGGTCAGAAGTAAAGTCATATTGCTTTTTTCATAATAAAGTTCCAGCTAGCTCTAAGTGCATGACTTGGAAATTTTAGCAACTCAGCCAATCTTGCATTTGAAAGTAGTATTTCAGCAGAGGCAGTCCGGAGGAATATACCTAGGGATCTTTGAAGTTCTTATTTCTTAGACCACATATGCTTGACTGTGCTTCTTGGAGAATATGAAAAAAATATATAACTGCAGAGTATCTACCCGTTGATTTTGCAGAGCTTGATAGATCACTGGTTTGTAAACATTAATGCAGAAAGCAGCAGAATGATGCACAAGCCAAGCTATTGAGGAGATCTGGCCTTTCATTTGTTTGGACAGGCATGACATTTTGTTGTCAATTGATTCTTCTTATCCATTCCTGCTGTGGGTTATGAAATCATATGCCCTGAGGAAATGAAATTCAATTATGCATTTAACATTTTTGGATTAGTGGGGAATATGCATCTGGTGTGGTGAAAGCAGGATGGTTTTATCTATAAAAGTTAGTTAGAAAAATTATCTCAGTTGATATAAATATGCTTACAACATACTGTATTCCTCAGAAAATCTTTAACACTTGAGACAAAGACTTTTATTATCACTGTTAAAATATAAATCTTTTTTCAGAGTAATGAAACATTCATGTGATGGGAGTTCTAAAATATTAAAAAGTTTGGCTTGTGAAAGCTATGATAGAAATCTGTCTCTGTGTCCAAAAGGATTTAGGGGCAATGGCTGACATAACAGCTTACCAGCAAATAGATCACTACAATATGACTTCAGTTCTCTACTCTACCTGATCCCAACTCCATTAAAATTTTTCAGGTTTTGACAATTCGAGTGAAAAGACTGGATGCCTCATTTTCCAGGTACGGAAGGAAAAAAAAATACTGGAATAAGTAGGCAATGGATGTTGCTAAGCAAGGGTTGGAGGTTTAGACATGGACTAGTTCACGTCCAAAAGGAGAGAATAAGGACTGAAATACGGCAACACCTCTTATTGGCTACAGAATAGACAGGTAGCCTGTCATGTAAAACAAACAAACAAGCTGAATATAGTTGGAAAATTAATTTCTGTGTTGTATCCTTTCATCTGAAATGTTTAATTTTTAGATTTCTAGTTCTTCCTGGTGAATTAATACTGTATTAATTCCTGGACAAAGTATGTTGCTGAATAGGGTAAACCTGAGGTTAAATACCATTCATATATTCCCTATCAGAAGATAGATTCCTGGCTTAGAAGATCTTTATGACAGATGAATGAGGTGAAAATTACACTAATCAATAAATTATTCAGTGTTTCTATCAATCATTACAAAATGGACAAAATAGGTGGTGCTTTTCTGGTTGGAACACATTGCTCTAGTTTCCAAATGCGTTTCTAATTTTTTTAGAGTGAAAGACTGGCACCTATTTCAGTATTTCCTCTTGGATTCCCTTAAATTTAAGATTAGAGGAAAAATTAAGATTCAGAATCTAAAAAAAAAAAGCGAAACAACTGCCAGATATTTTCTTTCTAGGAAAATCCCTTCAGTCCCCCCACCTTGAACATATCTGTAAGTGGTAAGTGGCTATTTCTACCTTATCCTTCTAAGAAGACAAGATGTTCTTTTAAGGAAGTCTGAGAATAGCAACAAAGAAAGAAGACCTTGTGTATAAAGGAAGGCATAGCTAGAAGATTTTAAGCATTATCCTAAGGATCTTCAGGAAGTTTCCTTGTTAAAAAAGATTAAAATTTTGTGAAGTAAACTATAAAAACTAGAAGGAAACAAGCCTGAAGATGGTGAAACATCCAGCAAAGGGTGAAATTCTATACATCAGAAGGCAGCAAAAGGAAATAGTTCGTAGAAGGTGGCATGGCCTTGAGACATGTTTTCACCTGCTTTTGTCTAAAGGCGTCAGTTCAAAACAAAACAACCTAATGGACATGGAGAAAAAATCCATTTTATTCTTTGTATCAATGGATAAGACCTTGAAAATTAAAACAAACAAACAAACAAAAAAGAATTTATGCCTTACTCCTTATGCCAGGAGTAAGGGAAGGCTGTGTTGCATTTAATGAAACTGTTCAGACAAAAATGTTAGCTCTCACCTCAGTCACTCAGAGAAATGACAGGAAAAGAGTATCACAGATACAGCCTGCTTTTTTGCATAGGCCAGGAATATCCTTTTCAGTAAGCAAAAATACTAGCAGTGTGCTGAGAGCCAGTGCAGGCAAAGTGCTGTTCAAATCATATTGGAAATAATATTGCCAGGAAATGTATTTTCCATTTTATTGGGTCGTCTTCCTGCATACTTTTATGCTTCTGCCAGCTTAATTCTGAAATATCCTGTATAAACAAAATCCTTATGACTTGTGAGAAATTGTAGAAATTATTAAGGAACAATTTAACTCTCTGTGAAGTATGTAGAACTGACAAGCTTAGCTATGCAAAAGAAACTACATTAAGGAAAAGTTTGCTTTACAAATGGTAGAAAATACAATTTCCTTTTTGCCAGTGATAACCAGTTGAGAACTTAGCATGGATCTCCAGACTACAGAATTAACTTGAGTTACCTGCCCTTGTTTTTAATTTGTCATGTTTTCCCACTGTGAAGGGAAGTAGGAAAGCTATGGTTAGGTATTGCAGGTAGTTAGAATGAGCTGCCAGTGTGCTCTGGCACTTGATTCACATTATTTGTGCTTTATGCAGATTCTGGGTTGTAGGACTGTAATCCATTAGTTTATTGAAATATGCTTTTAATTCGGATAGGTGCCGTTTTCACTCCTGAATATGCTCAAGACATGAGTTAGAGACCCCTATGAATAGATACTAGTTTGGTTAGGATAAGAAGGCATGTGGCACTGAATATTGTGATAGAACATCTTAGTGGTATGCTTTAATCATATTTAAGGTGCTTAAAGATTGTTGGCATTCTGTTTTTGTTTTAAATACCTGGTGAGTCTCACTGTGCTGACAGAAATTCTGTCATGGTATCCACAAGCAATGAGCAGCAATGTTGTGTTGCCTCTGTATCATCAATGGACCCAGAACTTCTGCAAGGGAAACATGGTGATGCTGTTTTTCTTGACCCTTCTTTGCCAGGTCACATAGCTGGCAAGCAGCTGGACTTGGATATTGTCCAAGTTGTTTCCTGTGGTTAATCAGTCTAAGGGGAAAAAAAAAAAAAAAAAGTATCAGCTTTCATTGACTAGGAAATTACTGTTTTCTGTGGTGGTAAAATATAAACAAGGGTTTTCTGAACAGGCTCCTGTCTGCTGTGGGGTGGCTGTTTAAGGTACTCATGGTGCTTTGGCCTATAGAAAGGGGATATAATACCTGTTAATGAGGTTGGTCTTGCTGAATGGGTAGTTCATACACTTGGACCATCCATTGCCAAAGTACCTTATGCTGGAATAACCTTCAAATCTGAGCTATTCAAGTTGGGATAAGTGTTACAATCAATTATTGTGGCTTTCAATAGAGTGCCTGTTCCTCCTCTTTTTGTCAGACTTGGCTTCTTATCTGTCTTGTTTAATCACGTCTTGATGTGTCATAATTACATCCAGTCATAGCTAGTTCTGAATGCTGGTTTGTATAAACCTATCTGTGGGTTAAACTTCTCAGTTAATGTGGAGCTGAGTGTGTGGGATTGGATTACTGAATGGATTAGATTTCTAACCCAATTCATTTCCAGGCATCCTCTTTCAGTATTTTCACTACACTTTAGTCTATATTAAGGTGGAAATTGGATTAAGAGAACAAAGCGTGAAGTCATTTGCTGAAGCAAACAGAGTGTTAGTGCCAAATTTTGTATAAAAGGATGCTGCTGAAAGGACTGCGGGTATCTCTTCTAATCCACAGAGAATCCCTCTGCCTCTGAGTTTAAGGACTTCGTTTCCAAATACAATGCACAGGGGGTACATAAACCCCTGTTAAACAGTTCATTTTGTGCATTCATCTCTTGTTTGTTTACAGTATTAAAAAATGTTTTCAGCCTGGAACAATCTAATTCATTCAGAATTCACTTTGTAAATGTAAATATTGTACTGATGACAGCTCTGTTCAAAGCAAGTATTTTAACCAGTTTGGGCAGTACCAATAGCTGTAAAGAATTTTTATAAATAGATAATTAAAAAAAAAAAAAAATCTATATTTTATTTTTCTCAATGTAATAAATATTTTCAAGAGGAAAAATTTGGTTTATGTAGAAGTAATGATCACTATATCTGAAAATATTGTGCAGCTAGGGCAAATCTATTATTGCTATTGGTGGATGAAAAGAATGTTGTGTGTGAAATTTCCATTGTATATTGAGTCAACAGCAAAATCTGAATTGTAAGCACAAGACAGGTCATAACCAATACATTTTAAAAATCCCAAATCAGAAACTAAATTTCTGAAAGTTTGTGAGCCCAGAGATGTAATTCTGGGCCACAGCCTTAACAATTATCATCACATGATACAAGACAACCAAAATATGAATATTCACATAGTAAATTCCTGATCTAACTCCAGCTGACCACTGCAGCTTTCATAGAGAAGATATTGACTACCACTTAAATGCTGTTAGGATGTGGTCTTCCTTGGAGAGCAAGTACTTGTCCTTCTGAAAAAGAGGAATAAAGACATCAGTTTAATTTGATCCCACTGGGTGATGTACTAGCATGGATTTTTGGTAGTTACTTCCTTATTTCATTATGTTTTAAAAAATGACTTAATTCTCTTTTCATCATTCCAAACCAGACACTTTTTTTATGCATTGTCTTCTGATTGCTTTCAAAGCATCTTTCCAATTAAATAATTACCTGATGAAAAGAAGTTTATTCGAAGTAGAACTAGTTTTCATATGCTTTATAGCTTACTGCATTATATACCATATCATGTATCATAAAGTTCCTGCTATTAACGGTTGTTTATTTTTCTTAGAGACACAAAAGATGCATCATAATTTTAAACCAGACAGTTTCTTACAGAAACTGCAATCATTTTATGTCGTCTTTGCTAGTTTCAGAAGGAACAGGTGATGTGCTACAGAAGAAAAGTTAATGCTTATAAAGCCTCCTGTATTTTCTGAATATAATAACAATGATAGCATTTAGTACTTATATAAATCTTTTCATGCATAGAGCTCCATCCTGACATTGAAAGTACTATTATTCACATTTTACAGATAAGTTCTTTAATGTAGCAGCAAGTTCAATTTCCACGTCTTCCAGGCCAAATATGTATTATAGCTGGGGGACAAATGTCAGAGATTTTAGCTGAGCAATTTCTGATCTAAGTCTCAGGCCTTGCTTTACTATGGACACATGCATTAACTTCATCTTGGTTTCTGTTACTGCCTGTCCTTGATTATAAATCCTATTACATACCACTCCTCCATTTCTTCCTCCTCTCCAGTGACATTTTCCAGCTTATTATCTGGAGGTTTTCTCAGCTTTACAGCTTTCTCCAGACACCACGCTTCATGTGGGGAGTTCTCACCTTGACCTCCATTCTGTTTCTCCCACAGAATCACACCTCTACAGACTGACTCCTGAAGACCCAATACTCTTTTGATAAAATATCTGCAATAACTGTCTGATTTTTTTTATATCTGTCCTGTATAATCAGTATATTTGTTTTACAAAGAAACAGAAAATATTTCTATATGCAAGTTTTATAAACTTTTTGATGATTTTTGACTTTTTAATAATTTTTCTTTTATTGGCCATACTTGACACAAAAATGCGATTAAGATACATGCCCAGTATCCTGATCCACTTAGCTTTTATAATGTTTTACTTCTTGTCCTTCTCTTCTTTCATATTTTCCATAACTGAGTTTAGACTCTGCAAGATCAGACTCTCCAGATGTACATATAAAGCACGTGGCATGATATAACGTGGCCAAGATTTGGATTATTAATTAATATTGTAGTTAAATAAATACTATATATATATATATATTGCAGTTTATAAAATAGAACAGCAACATCTTGAAAGGAGATAGAGATCTTTCTATATCTAGGTCTTAAAAGGCATCATTTTGTGATGTTTGAATGAACAGCTAACAAAATTTTTCTTTTTTTCTTTTTTTTTTTTTTTTTTTGAGAATTTACCTCCTGAAATGTTTCCTTGAATTTGAGTTGAAAATACTGAAGTCCACTTCAAGTCACAAATGATTAATGCCAGTCACTGTCACTGATGTTAAGGAGATAACAGACTAAGTGAAGCATCGATTAATAGAGGAAGATTAAGATCCTTCATTTGTTGTCTACCAAAATAGAGATCATTTACTTTATTTGCTTCATAGTCTACATATTCTTAATAATCACATTTTAAAATTACATTGTCAGATGAAGTAGTATAGTTAACATATTTGTTTCTAAATTTAAGTGCTGATTTATAAGGCAATGCTGCAAACTTATGTAGTTCTCAATATGGGACATTGTCTAAGGCACATCTGGATTAGAAAAAGCAGGCAAAATAAGTTATATCAAATACTAGGTAGCATTTACCACAGGAGAACATGAGCCTGTTTTTTTCCAGCTAACCTGCTTGTGGTGTTTTTTTTTTTTCTAATGCCTGTTCTGTATTATGAGTGAAGGAGACACATGGTGATTATATTAAATTATCAGTAAACAGAAAATAATGAAATAGTTACTGGCTGTTAGCTCATAGAATTGTTATATCCAATTCCTGGAGCTCCTGTATGTGCAGAAAGAGAAAATCCAATGAATAAAACCAGAAATAGATTGCAAGTAAGTAGAATGAATGAATACGTAAACTTTGCTTATATTGTTAGATAACAGTGAGAGTTAACAAGAGCAGCTGTTGTACAAGAGCAGAGAGCAGCAACTACTGAACATCACTGTGGGGTTATTACTGACCCTACTTTAAGTGCTGAGCAGATGCTCTTTAGAGGCAGCTGACTGGCAGCACTAGAATTTCAGGAAAAAATAGCCCTCTGAAAATAACCTCATCTTCCTCTTAAATACCCATAATTTAAGTGTCATGCTTAATCCAGAGACTGCTTAAACTCAGTATTCCCTTCCAGTGAAGCCTTGTTCTACAGTATGTTTCATATATAACCCCAGTAAACAGGACTGTTCAGTTCAGTGGTCAGATGAGTTGAATGTAGCGATGCATGTATACATGGTTGCAAGTTGTAGCCCTTAATGGCTGTGAACAATATTATGCCTTGGAAACACTGTGATATAATGTAATGGGAGACAAAATATCTTCTGAGTGAGTAGTCTTCTGAGGAATGGAGTTTAGTGAGCTTCAAAAGGAGTTTCAACAAATGGTAGTAAGTGGCTTCAGTGTTTTAAGGAAAAAGTAGATAAATAATGATTTATATATAATGTGAGCTCTGTAATGAGCTCTTCCACCATAAATATGCAAAACACTAATTAGCTATAGCCAAATTTCCCTAGCTTTTGGAATCTTTTAGAATATAGCTTTTCAGTAATTGAATCACATCAAAGTATTTTTTCTCCTACTCTTCTAACAAAGTTATGTGTGATTTGATGGAGGGTGGGCAGAGATGGGAACCAAACTGTTGACAAATGAAAAGATGACTTTGATGTAGTATAGTGAAAGAGTAATTTGTCAATTTATCAGAAAGAAATAGACCATGAACCTTTAAGGACCCCTGTTTGTGGTGACTAACTGCACTGAGGTGATGGTCTGAGGTGGTGTATGTCAACTAATTTGCTTTTAAGATTCTGAAAGGCAACTAATCTGGGTTTAGTTTGGGTTTTGATTTTGATTTTGTTTGGTTGGTTTGTTTTTACAAAGTGTATAAATATTGTTGGAGAAAAAGTTTTGAAATAATATCAGAGTGTGTTGAAGGCAGGTGCTGCTTTCACATGGCAGGTTTTCCCAAAGTTCTTTTTGATTATAGTATTACCTGAAAGAGTTGGATATTACTTTATTTCCAGTTGAAAGAGTTTCATCGGATTCTGAGTTCAAAAAATTACACTGAAGCAACATCACTATCTTGACAAATTACCAAAACATCCCTCAGTATACTTACTGAATTAAATAACATTTGGCTTCAGAATTTCTCTTGGAAATGCAAATGCAAGTGGGGGCTGAAAAGAATTCATGTTGCTGTTAAACCTAATATATTAATTTTTTAATTTAGAAGCTGATCAGCTCGATACTATTGAAACCTCAGTACACTAAATAGACTATATGTTTATTACCAATGCAACTTTAATGCTTCAAATACAGCTGAGTTGATCTATTGCACGAAACAGGACTGTTCAGGCATCATTGATGAGGGGAGACATCACTCTCTACAGCTACCTGAAAGGAGGTTGTAATGAGGTGGGGTTCAGTCTGTTCTCCCATGTAGCAACTGATAGGATAAGAGGAGATGGCCTCAAATTGTGCCAGGGGAAGTTTAGATTGGATAGGAGGAAAAATATCTTCACTGAAAAGGTTGTCAAGCACTGGAACAGGCTGCCGAGGGAAGTGTTGGAGTCACCATTCCTGGAAGTATTTAAAAGCTGTGTAGCTATGGTGCTTATGGATATGGTTTAGTGGTAGTGCTGGGTTAACTGCAGGGGACTAAAATAAAGGTGTTTGCTGTATTGTTCAGACTCCTATTTCATCATATTAACTCCATTGAAAGATCCATATTTTGTGCTTTGAGCCTGAACAGGATTTCATGGCTGTACTTAAGTGAAATATTCTGATGAAATACAAAAGAAAGGAGAAAAAGGCTTTCTGAATTGTTATCTGTCATGTTATAGCAATATTTTCATAAATTCCCAAGTTATTAATTTCATAATACTGCAATAGACTTTTTCTAATTAAATGTGCATTTTCTTTTGTCATAAGAAAAGAAAAAACTTTGGTTATGGCTTTTACAGGAATTTAATTAAGCATTTCCTGTAAGTTAATTTCAGTATCTACCATGGCTCACTAAAGTTTGAATCCAGTATAGAATAGTAAATTAATTGCACTTTGTCTTAGATAAAATAAGAATCTGAAATATGCAGAGTCATGAAATTTAATTGTGTTCCTCAATTGCTTATTCAATGTTTTGGAAATCTGAATCAAGAAATACTGAAGAAGAGGGCCGAAGGTTGTTAAATGTAGCGAGTAACACAGATTTTGAACTTTACTTAATGAACCAAGTGTTTATTACTATGAAATAAATGCACCATTTAAAGAATTATTGTGGAAATGTAAAACTCTAATTAATTTTGGTCAGAAGCATGCAGTGCACTCATTTTTCCTAAAACATTTTCATTAGGGTCTAGATTTTCTCTGTTATTGAGATAAATTTATTCCTTTCATATGGTAGTGCTGTCTTTTTCCATAAAAAAACGTGTACTTGAGGGATGTTTCAAGTGATTTCTTTCAGCTGCCTTTAACTGTAGGCAGCATGTTGTGATTGTAGCTTACAGAAGTATTTTTCTATAACTCACTTGTGCCTGCTTTTCTATTTAATGTGGTTAATCATTTTGGAAACAAAGAATGTTTTGAGCTCTTGATAAAAGGTGGTCTACAGCCAAGTTTATTTGTGAAAACAGTTAAAGTATGAAAAAAATCTTCAGCAATAATTTAGTAACTATCAAGATAAATGTATAGCCTAACAACTGTGCAGTTAAAATCGAGCCTCTTCCTTGGTGGTGTTTTTGTTGTTGTTGGTTGGTTGGTTTTTTGTTTTGTTTTGGTTTTGTTTTTAATTATTATTAAACAGTAGTTAGAAATAAAATTATTTAAGAGCTACTAATTCCTTATTGCTGACCTGTGAACCTTTTTGTTCTCATGTAGCTATTGTAAGCAGCCATTTATTTCTTCGTATCAAGACTACAACATGAAGACATTTTGCTTCTTATATTTTAGTAAATGTATTGTGTAAATATGGTGGGAGTATAACCATGAATATTTAAAATCATCGTGATTTGATTAGACTATTCATTTCTAGGATATGGAATAGTAGGCTATGGAATACTGTAGTAGTATTATGAGTATATATAAAACAGAGCTTTTTGGTATAGTTTGCAATTGATAAATATAAGAGAGACCTCACCTGGAATACTGCATCCAGCTCTGGAGCCCTCAGCACAGGAAAGCCATGGACCTGAGGGAGCGGGTCCAGAGGAGGGCCACGAAGATGATCAGGGGGCTGGAACACCTCTCCTACGAGGACAGGCTGAGGGAGCTGGGATTGTTCAACCTGGAGAAGAGAAGGCTCCAGGGAGACCTAATAGAGACCTTCTAGTACCTGAAGGGAGCTTATAAAAAGACTGGAGAGGGCCTGTTTACAAAGGCCTGTAGTGAAAGGATGAGGGGCAATGGTTTTAAATTAGAAAGGAGTGGATTTAGATTAGAGATAAGGAGGAAGTTCTTTGCCACGAGAGTGGTGGAGCACTGGAACAGGTTGCCCATGGAGGTGGTTGAGGCCCCATCCCTGGAGATATTCAAGGTGGGGCTTGACAGAGCTCTGAGCAACCTGCTCTAGGTGAGGATGTCCCTGCTCTCAGCAGGGGTGTTGTACTAGAGGTCCCTTCCAACCCAGACATTTCTATATTTCTAAAATAATTATTATATTGCCACATAAACAGACCACATAAGCAGAAAATGCTATTGCCATTTCCATACCTATGTTTATATATGCACAGATATAAGTATTGTAATTGAGTGACAAATTTGCATTAAAAAGGCTCTTAATCAGGACAGTGTCAGATCTGAAGGCTTAAAAACTAATGCAAATGTGCACCCTCAGACCAGAGTGGAAATGAGGTGCATCCCATACAGGTACCATACAATTCCTTTAAAGTTGCTTTTCATTGATTTCTTAGTCGATGCTTCAGGTTTGTGATATCTAAGCATTTATAGATGCAGTCTAAAGTTCTTAAGCCTAAACCTTTAAAAACTCAAGTTGTTAAAAAGGAAGCATTTTTCCTCTATCTTTGAGGAGAACCAGCTGAACTTGCAAAACAATGGTTGAGATTCAAGTACCACCTGCCCTGAAGAGCATCCCAACTGTAGTGGCAGTCAGCCAAAAAGGCCACTCGGTGGAATGGTTGCCTCCTAAAAAGGAGAGAAACAGATGGAAGATTTGAGATCTGGCATGAAATTCCACTTCTCTACTAAACATTAAATGAAATTTGACTCCAAGAGCTCTTGTGGTGGTACATTTATCTGTATAATCAAAATTAGAAACAAGGAAATAAAAAATTACAGAACATTGACAAACATTTCAAAAAGACTTTAGGTTCTTGTACCAGTGCAAGTTAGACGAAAGAGTTTGTGATAAACATGCAGCTGCTTGTAGCTTCTTAAGCACTTTGGTATGAAAATAGTTCTCCTAGTCTTGCATTGCCACCTAGAGCGCGGTGCCACGTACTGCAGCGGGGAAGTAAACCAACAGTTAAACGTTGCTCTTTTTACTGAGCAAAATGCGGTGGAGAGCTGCTTCCAGTTAATTGATGTCATGTTTACTTACATTACAACGGTTTGTTCATTTATAGGTTCCGTGTTTTAATGTACCAGATCAGCAGAGATTTCGTTGTAGGAATATGGGGGGCTTTGACAGTAAGAATTAACGGAGAAACACATTAAAAGGTACGACTGTCAGCTTGCCAGTGGTCCCAGAGGGGGCATTTTCTTGATGGCTGCTTCAGAATACTTCATGAAGCAAATGTCAGCCTTGTCAAGTCTGTCACTATGAAAATGATCCATGTAGCAAGGGTCTTCTTTTTTTAGGAAACAAGCAGGCTGCCGTATCACTGCAGAGCTACAGTGACAGAAAACTGTCATCTATCACAAGAAATTTATATTTGCTCCTAATATCCATTGGTAAAGAATTGTTCCAGTTATACTCTGTATTTTTGCAACACGCTACATTACAAGGGTTGTCAGTAATACATTTGAATAAGGTGGCATAGGATTTGGAAGAAAAACAACTTTTGAACTTTAGTGCTGGAGGGGTCACCTTTTGCCAATAGCCTGATTTAACCTCCAGTTTTTATCTGAAACTCATTTTCCTCCAAATTTGGCCTATGGCTTTGGAAAAATAGACTTTAATGTGCACAAAGAAAAATTCTCATAGTTTCTGAAGTCCCTTGTTGCTGATATATATTTGAAGAGTATTAAAAATATTTTTACTAACATCTAACTGATGTTTTGCTAACTAGAATCTGAGAGGCAGGAGTTGAAATACCAGTTGGACATGATCATTGAAACTTATTATACTAGTTGTACCGGGTAGAGATACTACAAAAAGTAATAGCATCTGAATTTGGTTCTGAGTGTTTTTGAGATTATATTTCTAATTTATGTGGTAGCATAGAGAACCCTTTAATCACTTCTCATTATAGTAGCATATTTTTGTGTTCTGCATACTGTTATAATATAATTCAGGTATTCATTTACAGTATGCTATAACATATAGCTGCTTATTGAGTTTAGAATATGGGTTACAGTTTGCAAAGTGCACAACAGCAAGTTTATTTTATTAAGTATACTTTTGTAATGCAACTTTAGAAATTATAGTGTGGTATAATGCATAAATCTGTGCATTGGTCCATTTCCTAGCACAGTTAATTGAAATATGATCTGTTCTACATACAAAATAGTGTAATCTGACGACATCCATAGAGCATCCAAAGGACCCCTTAATCCACTATGTTGTTTCCATCAGGGGAAAAGCGATGCCTGGGGAAAGAATGTATGAATAAAGCTAATATGGAAAGTCCATCAGGATGCTGATAAGTTGTCCAGTCATCCATGGATTAAGGAGTTCCTGAGATGACATTTCAGTTGAGAGTGTTGGGTTTAACAGCACTTTATAAAGCCCTTTGTACTTTTCCTTATCACTGGTGGGTTTGTAAATCTGAAAGAATGACAATTCCAGATGAGTAAACGTTATTCATTTCAATATGAAAATAGTATTTAGGCTGATAAATGCATTTTATCATCAGAGTAATAATACATTCTTGAAATATTCACTTCCCTTTGCTACTCTTACAAAAGTCACCAAATCTGTGCTGAGGCATCTTTTAGGTGAGTGTATTCAAAATTTACCATATAACATTCAAGTCTATGGCTGTCTGTAGTCAGAAAAGATACTGAGAAAAGTTTGATTTGTGACTTCTACTGGCAAAAACTACTTTGATCATTGAATGTTTTAACAACAAATGACGGTTCTCTGTTTCAGGATTTTGGGGGCAGAAAGTACTAGTAGTAGTGCTTCAACAGGTGGCTGGAATCAAAGTGAATAATAACATAAAGCAGAGATGTGAGGCATTAATAGAAATAACATGAACTGAATTTCTGTGAAACAGAAACTTTAAGTCAGTGTTTCATCTACTGTGTAGCCACTGGTAATAGCAACTTTACACGTTGGCATCACAAACTGTTTTTTAACAGATAACAAAATAAAAGGTTTTCCTTTTCTATCCATTAGAATTAAAAGCATTATAATGATGATAATGATAGGTGGTAATTAGTAAAACAAATATATTAAATATGTTTAATCTGTAGTCTGTTTGGCATAATTTCTTGGTAATTAAGCTATATAGGCTATTTAGCTGAAAATCCAAACATTATTAATGACATTAGAAACTCCAACAAATTCAGTATTCTATGCACAATCATTGGGATTCCTCTTTGGTTATTGAAAAAAAAAACAAAAAAACAAAAAAACATTTCATAGACAATTTGCATTGACAGCAAACTGAAAGAATAGTGAATCTTCACATCTTAGAGTATGGACAGTATGTGTGCTCTAAATTGCCAGTTCAAATCTTTCCAAAGTATACTAGGAAAGTATGCTGCACTTCTTATATTTTGTAGGAGTTCATGTTTCAAAATTTCCTGGTAATCTTCAATCATTAGTAAGTTTGCCACTGCTGTCTCTTCTTTTGTGGGGAAAGCTGAATGAGTGCCAGAACTGGTGGTTCATACTTTCTGGAATCCATCACCAATCATTTCTGCCATCTCTTTTATGCTGGAACTGTTGTTCATTTGGCAGTGCACAGGTCTGGGAATTGATATGTCTGAAGACATATCTGACAAAATGTTTTCTCCCCTTGATAATTCATACTATGAGAAAGATCCACCATCATTACTCTGCATTTTGCCCAGCAGTCACCCATGTTCAGAGATACCAAACTTAAGATTTCTGCTTCAGAATAATGAAATGTGAGTTTCTGTTCCTGGAAGACACGGATGGAGTAAAAGTGCCTCTACACAATTAAGATGTTCCACGTGGAGCAGAGTTTCATACAATACTAGTTGGAAAGTTTTTGTGCATAAAAATAAAAAAAAAAAAAAAAAAAAAAAAAAAAAAAAAAACAAAAACGAAAAAGCGCGGGGAG
>JANIJG010018842.1:0-10867 GCA_024611175.1 Megaceryle torquata
CTCCTCTGGCCCCGCTCCACCAGGTCCCTGTCTCTGCTGTGCTGAGGACTCCAGAGCTGCCCCAGCCCTGCAGGGGGAGAATCTCCCAAGAGCCCTGGGAGCAGAGGGGCAGGATCCCCAATCTTTGTATAAATACCTTGTAATTTTATGCAGCCCCCATAGAGATGCCGTGGGAAGTCACTCAGACGCTTACTGCAGAAAGCGACAGAACTCCTCTGAGGCCTGCACAAAGGGCACCTGCCAGCTCAGCTTGAGTACGGATTTTATGTACATAGATGAAAAGAAAGACCATCCATTCACAGCCAGCCATCTCCCAGCACCACACCTCAACTCATCCTCAGAACAACCCACTCTCTGAGAAAGAAAACATCACACAGTTGACCAAGCTCATAGTGATCTTTCAATGAGGGTTATTTTTCTCATCAATGCAATTCCACTTTTCTCCAATACACCCTAATGTGGAAATATGTTCACTGCCTAAAACTAAATTCTGGTCCTCAATACAATTATTTCCTTAATAGAAAAATTACTCTAACGTGTCCCTACTCTCCTGAAATTTCCTTATTATGTCAATACAGAAAATAAATTATTAGTAACACTAATTAGCACTTGCTATCTACTATCAGCATTAACCAAACAAATTTTGTAACAAGAACTGTGGATTAAAAAAAAAAGCATTTAGATTGACAGGTCTTCTGATCTGTCTCTATTTGTATTTACCATCCCTGGCTGATATCAGGTCCCTTATTCTCTACTTAGAGTGAAAAGAGGAGCTCTTTTCCTGCAAAACAGTGTGAATTGTTAGAAAAGTCTAGTGACACACCTCCTACACTAAGACTGGAGTGGCTTATTACAGAAATCTCCATGAAATCTTCAATGTTTAGATTTCAATTTAAAAAAAGAGGTTCTAAACAGAGTCATTTGCCTTTTCAGTATTAATGTGAAGAGAAATGAAGAATGAAAAAGGAAAATGAGAGGATGTGCAGACCTGGGGGAGGGGGGAGGAGCCCTCTCCAGTCTCAGTTGTTATGTTAAAGAGTTAAATTATTTTACCTCATCCTTAAAAATAAAGTTTCAAACTTTGAGTTTGCTTCAAATACATTTATTAGACACTCAGCCTTTTCTCCAGAGAAGGTAGAAACAACTGCCTTATGACTTGTAGGTACAAGTCTGTTTAATTATAAAAGTTGCAAAGACAACCACCCCCTTAAAACAGAAAACCTCACATTTTATTTTAAAAAGAAATATTACATAAAACAATAACAGAGATTTTCAAATTCCAAACACTTTCTGGACCCTGCTGAGGCTCAGCCTGGGAGTGTACAGTTGCACAGTCTGGAATGGCTCATTGTTGCAGACCTGACCTTCCTAATCCAGCTTCTGTCACTGGTTTTCTCTCCCTGCCACTGTCACAGCCACAAATGTCGATAAAGGAGCTGAACACCAGCACCGTGCTAATTTATCTTCCTCTCCCTCCCATTTCAGGGAGGGTCCTTCTTTTACACGTGTTTGCAGCAGGCAGAAGGAATGGGGCAGAAGCCTTTACTCTAAAAATCCCAGGACAGCCTTTGGATGTAGTTTATCCTCCCCAGAATGACTGATCTGGATTTAGCATCAAATATTCCAAGTATCGAGGCACACGGCTACACAACGCTGTGTGGAACTGTGCTTCCAGGTAGCAGGTCCAGTAGTAGGAGTTTTGCTATCAAAATTTACATTAGTAACTTGCAAAAGATTGGGAGAGTGGACTCAACATTTCCCTCGTGAACTTTTTAAAAGACTCCAGAGCAGGGCACTCTTTTTGCTAGTGCTCTTCTCAATAAAGAGCTACCAAATGTTTTCAGGAAACAGAGGGTACCACATTATTTAGCTTTGCTTGAATGCAAAAGCTGACAGTCTGACATTTGCAGATTGATCTAAAGGCTTTGGTTTTTTGGATAAATTGGAGTCTTCGGATTTTTGCTCCTGGATCTTTTTTGCTTCATCTTCGTCAGCTGTCGGGCGCTTTCGCTTTTTATCTTCTGCTAAAGCATTAACTGCTCCTCCTTTTGCTTTCTCAGTCCACACCTTTGAAGAAAGTACATCATCAAACAGGGAACTCTGAATTTGGGCACAAAAATCACCACTTTATTTTATGCACCTTATTTCTCTGATTCTAAGGAGGCACTGAAATAATTTCTATTAAGAACTAATAAGGATCAAGTTAGGAACAATTTCCTCACTTTCCTTTTTTTCTAACAACATTCTCCTTCAAACCTATACTTCATTTTTGCCTGTATATGAAATTGAAGTTCTTAATTGTCTTTCTGGACAAATAAAACCCACAAAAGGCCTTCGAACAAATTTAAAGCCCAGTGAATTAAGCCTGGCCGTGTCACTTTTAACTCCTTCCCTTCTCTTTTGGTATTTCTTCATTAATTACGTTTCTCTCACTTTAGAAAAAGTTGCTTTCTGCTTTTAATTATTAATCAGACACTTTATGTTTCATGAAATATGTCATAAACCATTGCCCAATTCAAAAATGATGTTCATGAAGATGGAGAACAGGGGAACTTAAAGAACAAAAAAAATCCTAAACAAAAATAACCACGTGACTGGGGGGAAAATCTCTAATAAACCAGAATTAGAGAATGGTGTCTTACCATTCTTTCTTCTGATGACAGCATTCTAAATCGACTCATGCCTTCTTTTATTACTTCTGCTTCATTCAGATCAGGATTATCTTTCAAAATGTTTGCTCTGTTCTCTTCTAACCACATCTGGAATCCTGTCTTTGGTCTAAAAGGAACACACAAAAATTGTCTACTTAAGAAAGTTATTGGAAAACCATATCCCCCAGAACAACCCACCTAACTGGACTTTTTTTTTTGTACTTGAAAGCTGTATATATAGTTATTTCTATGTATATGTATATATATAGTCAGCAGTCTGCTTTCTCCTCTTGAAGTATGCTTGAAGAACATGCTGATGAAGCAAGACTAAAAGTATTTTTATTAAAACTGTGATATATACAGAGATTAACATTTCAGTTTGAGAATCACAAAGCATAATTGTTCTCCTCCCTTCTGTCAAGGTCCTATCAATCTAAAAATAAAGCACCTATATTAGCATGTTTCAGCTAATCCTTTCCACAATTCTCCTCAACACTTGTTTTAGAACATTATCTGTAAAGGTTAATGAAAAGAATGCTGGGCCAAATGAATAATAATTACCTTCACCTTCCTCAGTTAAATCAAGTCTAAATCAAACATGATTATAATAATGCAAGTTTCATGAGGACTGAGATTGTTAAAAAATACATCTGCTGCAGAGGAACAAGACAGATTAGAGTCTTGGCTTGGAAGAGTCGTGCTCCTTATGTGACATAAGTTTGTGGGGTTTTTTTGTTTTCTAAGAAACGTGCTAAAATAAAGCTTTTTGCACCTTGACATGAACCCCTTTTAGGCTTCCTTTGGGATCTACTAGAGATGTTTAAACTTTAAGTTGGTACTGGCACTGCAGAATGGTTTCATTTATCATTCAAAGGTCATTATCAGACTCATAAGTAGTACTGAGGCAAAAATCATTGCTTAGAACCCCCAAAATGACTTTGTGCATTGTTCATTTACTATTCACTCATATTTATTTGTTACAGGCCAATGTAAAACTCCTCCTTTGAAGAACACTGCCATGCACCTGGGGGAAGGTGTAACGAACAGAAAGCTCTTCTCAGTTCTTTGGCTGTGATTGTGATGCAGCAGTTTGGAAACCTGGCCAATGTGCTTTATGCAGGTTTGTTTGGGACCATGTGTTATCAAACAGCAGCTTACTGAATTTCTGAAGCAGGCTCACAAATGCAACAGCTTGTGAGCTAACACTTTAGCCTTGATGTTAGGTTACTTCAGTCAAATATCTTCAGAAACAAAATTGATTTTGGACTTGCTATTCTATCAAAATTGCAATGTGGCATTGAGATGCAAGTGTCCACTCACCTTCTGTTTTCAGTGTTCTCCTGTGCAGTGGCTTTGACTTCATGGGATTCATCTCCTGGTTTTTCTTCTCTTTCTTCCACTGTTTTTTCACTGGAGTTAGGTGCACGAGGTTGGAAGAAGGAGGCTGCCGAAGCCTGAAGAAATTGAGGTTAAAAAGAAAAGAAAAAAAAATATAATGTTAAGAACACCTTACTCTCAGACAACACACACCATGTAGCCTAATAAAAAACAATCCTTTCCTAAAGACATAATAATCACTTGCATTAATCATAGAATCATTTTAGTTGGACAAGGTCATTAAGATCTTTCAGTTCAACCGTTAACCCAGCACTGCCAGGGCACCACTAAATCATGTTCCTCAGCACCACAGCTCCAGGACTTGGAAACCCCTCCAGGGATTGTGGGGACTCCACCACTGCCCTGGGCAGCCTGGGCCAGCCCTGGACAACCCTTTCAGTGAGTAAGTTTTTCCTCAGGTCCAACCTAAACCTCCCCTGGCACAATTTAAGGCCATTCCTCTTGTCCTATCATTTGTTACTTGGGAGAAGAGACCGACACCCAACAATACAGCATTGGTGACCCCCCCAGTACAGCATCAAATCCATCCAATTTCAACACAGCAGATGTTTAGCTAACACCATTTCAAGTAAAAGCACAAGATTCAGGGCAGAATGTAATTTCTACAACTGAATTTATTATGATTTTTTTCTGTTTCATGTGCTTTTCCATTTTCTGCAGTATGCTTAAATGAACTTTGCCATCTGAGACGCTTTACTCAGTCAACAAGGTTCTTTACAGGAGAAAAGCTGGTAAAATTCAATTTGCTGTTCTTTGCTCACTTAAATAGCCTAAAAAGACTAGAAACATTACCTGCTTGGACTTGGGTTTGGGAATCAGAGGCTTTATAACAGGAGGGTTCTGCTTGTTTACAGCTCGACTGCTGGACAAGGAGGTTTTCTTTGAGCATTTGCTCATCGTGTCTAGAACATTTGCTGAGGGGACTGCTGGGTCCTTTTTGTTAGAGGACACCTAGCAAAACAAAGAAATAGACATTTTATTTATTTTCTGTCACATTCCCCTCCTCTGTCCCCCCCCCAGGATATCTGTCATAGCTATATTGTAAACTTCAGATATAATAAACTGTTGTGATTTTCAGAAGACCACAGTCAAACCAGCTGCAAAATTCTTACCTTAAAGGGATTCACTCGTCCCTGGCTGCTTGATGTAATTACAGCTATTTAACAGGGAAGAAAAAAGAAAGTAAATGTGAGTGTGTTTGTGTGTACACACACTTTTATTTATATATATATATCAAATTCTATGAAGCAATGTGCACATTTGAGATGAGCAGACGAAACATTAACCTCATTTCCAAAGAACAAGGCAAACACTTTGTGGGTGTTCCTCCCTCCGTTCACTGAAAACTGAAGAGGAGACCCAAACAAAAGGCATCAGCTATTCCACACCAAAGAAAGCAAGTTCCCACCAGGCTTGAAAGTGGTTGGATAAAAAGAAGCAACCCATGAAGGTTATACTGTATGTGCACAGCTATTATTAGATGTCAGAAATGCCACACAGGACCAACAGCTTAAAATACAAACCCACAGGAAGACCCAGTACTTCCTCCACTCCCAAATCCATTTCCACTCCTATTATTCTTGCTAGAGGGTTGGCAGGAGGGAAGAAGCAAGAAGCAGCAAGAGGTGGCATTCTGTCCCTGCCTGCTCGACTCAATTCTACGGCAGGGCTACTAATTCTGCCTTGAAAGTGCAACCACAAAACATGCCTGTGATTAGTAGAATAAATTAACTGGTCATTGTTCTCATTTTCCCCCCGTCCCAAAGAATGCTTTCATGACATAGCCAGGCAGACAACTGATTCAGCATTTGGCATGGCTAAGGCAATCAGAATAGTGTTATGGAACATCCTGAGGTAATGAAGACATCAACAAGAGTAGGAAACCTCCTAAAAATGTGAGAACAATAATCAGTGCCACTTGACAACACTGTTATGCACTAAATTGGAGTAGTAATGAGAGAATGGATGGTAAAAAACAGGAGCAGATATGGTGAAGCATGACAAAGTTCTCATCCTGGAATAAATGGAGATTTACTCACCAGACTTTGGAGTAGTGACCGCTGTTGAGGTGACACCTTTGGAGAAAGGATATGACCCTTCAGAAAAAAGGAAGAGGTACATATTTCAATGCAATAAAATGTAATAGCAGAACTTCTTTAAAAACAACCCCCCAAACAGACAAGTAAGTTAAAGCAATCTATATTTTAAAGCACGACTTTTCAAATTGTACATACACTTTTACAAACCCTCTACCTAGATTTATCCCCGGGCTTGTATACTCCTTAAACCTTCACCTTGCTCCTCAAACCTTCACCTTGCTCCTTAAACCTTCACCTTGCTCCTTAAACCTTCACCTTGCTCCTTAAACCTTCACCTTGCTCCTTAAAGTGTGCCCAGCAAACTATTTGTCTCTCAATTCAACTCCTAAAAGACTTGAGCTGAAACCAAAGTAGATTTCACAAGGTTACCCAGTCCATTAGAAATAGTATCAGACAACCAGAAGTACCCCCAAGGATCCCTCAAACGGTTACCAAGTACAAAGCACAAGCAAGCTGGGACACAGCAGGTGACACACGCTGAACTTGTTTCTCTGCAGCGACCACAGGCACAGGCTGGATACGTCACGGGTCACTCAGAGAGGTCTGACCACTCATTTCCCACTGGGAGTTCCAGGGAATGGGAAGCCCACAGGCAGGAGTTCCTGTAAGTCACCTTGTTATTCCAGTGTGGCTTTTCACATCAACAGTCAAATAAGACAGATCAGGCACTATCACATCTGTTCTAACCAGGCACCAGAAAACCTGGTCCCTGCTACAGCTGCTGAGTTTCAAAACCCCGTGAAATAAATGGGATTATTTTCTGTTTATGTAAATGGCTTCTAAATCCAACCTCCTGCACCTCACTCGTAGTGCCCCGTGACAGGTAGTAGGCCTGTCTTTTCTAAATTCTCTGTCAAAAGAGCAAAACAAAACTATAAACAGAAAGTTCTGTTGTCTGCATAGTCTTGCAGACTTCTGAGTTATCCAAACTACAAATTATCTGGGAATTTTCCAGAATTCCTTGTTAAGTTTGTGAAAGACACATCTGGATAACTTCCAGCTTACTCAGAGAATCTATTTTTCTTACTCTGCTTATGCACTTCTGGTGTTTCTTCTACTTCCTCATAGGCATCAGTTTCCTCAGCATCTTCCATTTCATGGTCCTGCTGAACATTTCTGACCGGCGGCCGACTCCACTCCGTGGCAGAGTTGCTGTAACTAAATGGAAGGATCCATCAGAAAGGAAGGGGTCACTACATTCAGAAGGAAAACTGGAACAGTGGAAAGCTAAATGACTTCCCTAATTTAGGAAATAAGAACAACTAACATTTGGCATTTATTTAAATGATACCTCTGATTAAATTGCGATGATTACTAAAAATAAAGATTCATTAACCACTTCAGCTCACCCTGAAACACCAAGTTCAGTCACCCAAAGACCACACGTGGCTATAAAACTGCCCCAAATTCACACTCAAGTAAAAGTACATGCACTGGCCTTCAAACAGCCCCCCGCACAACAGCAAGCAGGAACTTTCTGCCACCTTCTCCAGAGAGCACGACAACATCATCATTGTTGCCAGAACACTTCACCACAAACATAAACTCAAACCTCAAACATCTTCTGTAATCTCTCAGGTCGGCCGGGGCTCTGAGCACCCTGCTCTGGTTGCAGCTGTCCCTGCTGGGTGCAGGGGGTTGGACTGGATGACCTTGAAAGGTCCCTTCCAAACCAAACCAGTCTGGGATTTGATGATTCTATCTTCATTTAAACACATATACCTCCAATACCATAAATAACACCAGATTACTACTTTGCATAATAAATACACCAGTGGTAACATGGATGCACATTTTCCACCTTAAGCTTAGGCAGCAAGTTTTAATGTTTAATCTGATTACTCTCCAAATTCCCAGTATAGCTCTATGTACATTTCTTGCATTTCCCTCCTAATCTTTGCTGATTACTAAAATCTGTGTACACACAAACTAAAGGTTCATTTCTTTCAGGCAGAATGTCAGGGACTAAGCTGGCACTAAGAACAGTATAGTGTTTGTGATGAATTTTAACCCTCAGAGTGGCTGAAACCACAGATGTGGGATTACAGCATTCATCCACGGTCCAGAAGAACAAGATAGAGCATTTAGAATTATTGAATGTGTAGTTTCACACAGAAGAAAAAGCAAAAGGCTACAGGAAGTTCAGGGACTTATCACTTCCTCTTGCTTAAAAAAGTTCCAAATTTCATACATAAAATTTCTGTTACATGAAGACATTGCTTTGGATAAAGTGTTGTGGCATTTTTTCCTTGCTATCAGACTGGTTGTCGGCAACTATTTTCCTTACATCTGCACCATCCAGAGGCCAAGCAAGAACACAGCTCTGCTGATGGTCTATACTTTAAAAAAAAAAAAACAAAACCAAAACACACACACATTCTGTCTCCTCAAAGCAGATGGAGGTAGGTAAGGAAAGGTAGATAGCAGAGATACAAAGGGATAAAAATGCCAAGCAAACCTGTAGCATTTCCATAGCTTTGAGGAGCTGGGATTAGTTAGGATACACTGAGATGGGATACTGAATGAGATGGGGGGTTGGAGAATCCGATTTTAAGAGGTGTGGAATGAAGAGAGATAGAGAGACTGAGACAAAGAAGGTAAAAATAGGTTGGAGTCAAATAGTGAAACCAGCATGAGCAAGGGGAAGGGGGGAGAAAAGAAAAACAAGAAGAAAAAAATCCAGTCAGAGGAAGTAGATATTGAGTCTGCTTTGCCTCTGAAGTTGTTGAACACAGACAAGTCAACAAGGAGTGGAGGTACCTCCCTTTGTGTTAGTATTCTGCTACTAATAGTGCTCACAAAATAGCAAGAATGTACCATTTTATACATACCATTTATCAGCAGAGCAACACAAACTGTTACTTCACAACAAACACATCGCAAACCATGGTCCAGAGAAGTGCATCGACTGGACCAAAATGTTAATAGCTCAGTAAAAACATCCCCTGGTTTTTAATGACAGAAGTCTGTTTTACCCAGCATTCAAATGTTGTCGGAAATCCTCTTCCTCCTCTTCATCTTCTGATGCTGTTGCCAACTCACTTGCTTTTTCTACAGCCATTTCACTAAGTTGCTGAGCTAAATTTAGTTTTCGAGAGCGGGAAGCGTACTTGATAGCCAAATTCACAACGTTTGGTGTCATGAGGTCAGCAAGTTCCACACAACGAAACTCACGCTCCAGTTTACAAGAAAGCTGAAAGAAAAGAAACCTCAAGAGTTATACACTTCAGTTACACAGCTCTCTCAAGACTCTAGGACCAGAATATTATGGTCTTGGGGGAGTGATTGAATAAAGACAGACCACCAACGAGCACGAGTAAAGAATAAACTCTTTTTTTTTTTTCTCCCCACCTTCTCCTCCCACCCTTCATACTGATAAACAATATTAATTGCAGTCTACCTCTTATTGTAGTCTGTCAACTGGCTGGATTGTCATTCACTAGCCAGACTTCTATGAAGAGGAAACCCATCAAATGCCATCTACTCAAAATAAAGTCTCAAGGGATTCTCTCTCTTTTTTTTTATTTGTTTGTACTCACGGCAAACAGCTTCATTAGAAGTTCTTGCTGTTCTTTCACTGCCTGACATTTAGTATTTTCATCAAGTTCATAGCCATTTTTTGACAAGTAATCTGCATGGTTGTGAAATACAACAGAACGCCAGTACTGCTCCTGAAAAAGGAAGATGCTGGAGGTCAAAGGGGAAAAACCAGCCCACGACATAATGCCTAACTATTTACAAAGTGTTTTAGCAACTTTTTCTGAAATGTTCATCTTCTGATGAGGGTGAGGGGTAGATAATTCTCTTTAAATGCCAGTGCTTACTGAGGAAAATTAGACACTAACAACCATTTGCATGCAAACTGATCCAAATAATCACTGTATCTGTTAAACTCCATTTCTAAGGCAGGCTTTCAGCAGGTGACATCTACACACTCACCAGCACTCTACTAGGACAGACAATTCAAGAACAAGTTGGCTATTTTATCTTACAACTTCTGTCCCAGGGCAAATTGGAACTATTCCAGAATAACTCTGTAACTGTAGGAGGAATCATCAGCTGTGATCGAAACAGAAAATGTAACTCTTGTGTTCAGGGAATTACTGGTATGGCTATCAAAGCAGGCTAGCTCTGCTACAAAGTATTTATGAACTTACTCAAAACCAGCAGGTTTTCAGCAGGTGTACTGGAATAACCTGCTTCTTTACCTACAGAGAAGTACATATTCCTTCAAGTTAAATGAACAGTTCCTGGTGTTCCCCTTCAATTATCTCAGGAGCGTGTGTGGAAGAAATACCCCAAACCAAGAACAAACACCAAATGAAGGAGAATTCATTAAATATGAAAGTGTTTCTTATTGAATCTTTTATCTACACTTCTATCAAAAAGAATAAATTTCAAGTCGCACTAAACTGTCTCTAAGGTTGAGGTTAGAACTTGATGTTCATTTCTATTTTGTGCAGTGCAGCTGAACACCACAGCACTGAAATGCTTAAACCTATTAAAAAAACCCTGAAGAGTAAATACAGATATTCTTCTAGAAGTTCTTCCCAGGAACATCTTGCTTCAACCAGCCTCTACCTTGTGGAAGTAAGTTAAGCAGGAAGGTCTGTGTTTTTAGGGTGTTTATATGAATTTCAGTATAGAATCATAGAAATGTCTGGGTTGGAAGGGACCTCCAGAGGTCATCCAGTCCAACCCCCCTGCTGAGAGCAGGGA